>JAULBZ010001799.1:0-20650 GCA_032360805.1 Neoturris breviconis
TGTCTTGAAAAGCACTTTCTGATGAAATAATTTTTATAAAGGGTAAACGAATTATTTTTTTTTGTCTGGAATTGCTAACCTAATTGTCGACGGTCCCTTAATCCAATTATAAACACCATTATTTTATGCATAATTCTCCAACGATTCATTCATTGCGGTTACCTATGTTCACGCGGAACCTATTTTCATGCAAGGATGCTATTTTCATGTCTGCAGATCTATTTTCATTGAAAAACGCAAATTGTTGGCATCCAGTTAGATATGACCTAAATAAAGAGAGTGGGGTACCATGAATTCCATAATGAAAAATAATTGAACAAGGTCTATGACAGACAGGTCTAGGATCGACACACAGACGTCTGCCTTGCGCGCGCGGCCGCGGGGTGGAAGCCGGGGGAGAGGCTAGCTAATTTCCCCTCGTCAAGCGAAACGAAATCATTCGGCTGATTAGATCGGGTAGATGAGTAACAGTGTGAACCAGGAGGGCCTATCCGGTATGTTTCATTCCGAAATGACTTCCATCCGATAAGTGTGAATGACAATGAGAAGCTTTTTTATCCTTTTTGCGCATATGCCGTGTCGTGTCTAGATCTACCATATTTGAAGATTCTATCTGCTCTACCACGGGGTCACCCTGTCTGATCTGAGTTGTCCCTCAAACGAATATTCCATTGTTCAAATATTTCGTTGAAAACATTTGTATATTTTTGTGCATAATTTATAGCTTGATTGCCACTCTTGGTATATGTCAATATACCTGAAAACGAAACCTTTTGTTGATGGCCAAAATTCCCCGAAACGTTTCAAAAGTTCCAGACCTCTTAAAATATTTAAACAGCAGGAGTCAGAGCAGAGAGACGCAGGTCGCAGGGAGACTATGACAAGCAGGTAAATATATCGAACTTTTTAAATATAGTTAGGGCATAAACACTACTTCATGAATGGCCAGCTATATACACTTTATACCTTGTAGCTAACAACCTCCATCGTGTATCGAACCTTGCGTCGGAAAAACGAAAGTTCGCGTGTGCGTCCGGCGTGTTCGATTCTGTTGCAATAGACAGTTCACGACCAGGGAAATGAAAAGATCTGGAATCATAGGCATGGATCTGTGCACAAATCATAGACAATACTGACGTTGATTGTTTTAGTTTATTCATTATGACTGATGTTCATAACTCAAATTTTGATCTCTTCTCATTACATTTACGTAAGCTACTTATTGTTTCAGTTTTCAAAGTGCGATTCCTTTGATGCCTTTGATGATCTTTGAGTAGCACATATTCTTCTCTTGTTGATGTTATGTGTTCAATATCCACAATAGAAGTTAGTATTAGTCAATTCGGGGAAATTCCCCTTATTTACAGGGTCATACGGCCTTCACACTTACTGCCTATGTAGAAAAATGTTCCAAAGTTCTTTGGTGACATAATTATAGCCATTTTCGATATTCCTAGCGCCCCCATCTCACCTGTTTCATTCCGCTACCGTACTGTTTCAAAACAAAGTTTGCGATTCTTACATAAGATAGGTTAAAGTTTCCCATGGTTTATTGTGGAGCATTGACAACGCAGGCAGTCAGCAGGTATATATATATATATATATATATATCGTAAATCTTACCCCTTATATTTTCTAGTTATGAGATTTTTAATGACTAAACCAAGTTAGACTTTAAGCGTTAAATACTTTAACGGCTACAATGTCATTATCAGGAATTATTGTTTGTTACGCCAACCAAATATTCGAAATATCAATAATAAATTTGGTAGACGCAGCAATACAAAGCTTTTCTGTCCTTTTTCAAGGGAAAATGATACGAAAGGTTGCGGTTTGCACCTTGAGAGATTTCCAAACTTTCTTTCAAATTTTTAACGGGTCCCAGTTGTACTCCTAAATGGCCTAAAGCCTTTAAAGGAGAAAAATCGATACCATCGACCCTTAAAGATGCTAGAACAACATTGAAAATATGCATTACAAAAAAATCATTTGTTGGTGCCCACAAAGTTGCCGTATTGAATTTCCAATATGGCTGATACTTTACGGAGGGACAAAGTGGCTTTGTGATACGTTTTAAATTTTAATAGCTGCAGTGAATCATTGATAAAATGACCCATGTAGTTGTTACCCCATGATACGTAATTGTTACCCTGTTTTTAAGCGGAAGCTTTACGTCACGGTTTTTCACTTACATCAAGATAGTTGAAAGAATGTTCGTCAATCAAAATAACTTCCCATAATACGTACATCAAGATATGTTCACAACGTTTGTATGTACGTCCTATACCTTGCAAATAGTGTTACCATTTTTCTTCCAGACATTTTTTATCATTTTTTTCTTCTTAAGTCTCAAGTTGCACCAAATTCATTTCGTATTGATTTTTGTATAAGCATTAAATCAAGTCCAGCAATATTTCGACGTTTAAAAATTATTTCAAGTTGTACATCATAACTTTCGAACAATAGATTTTTACTTTCAAATATAATTTTAAAAACAATGTTGTTGTTTTGATCACAATTGCTATGATGATGTTATGATGTATAATCTGTATGTAATTCATATCCACTATGGAGTAGTGACTTTTAAGCAGTGCTTCAGGCTATGGTTTGAAATTTCACTGCTCTCCTCCACAGTGACTTCACATAATTTTACCTTAAGAAAATTGTGTTCCAATTGTTTATTTGACCTGAAACTCTACCATCTTAAAGACATATTTCATGCACTGTATAATGTGTGTATGCAAATCATATTTATGTGCTTAGGTTTAACTTTCACTTGGTTTGGTGGGCTACTTTCAATACCGTACCTTTGATTATTCATATCATTTTAAACTAATTATTATGTGTAATATACTGATCTTTAATGGTCCCACTGACCATAGCATTACAATAATATACTTTATAAAACTATATTATATTATTTTGTGTATATATTATATCATAATATGCTATAATGTAATGTATCCAATTCATATCTAACACAATAATAATGTATTTTATAAAGTTTTAATTAAAATATATTATTATTTAGTTTGCTATGATGTATATAAATGTGTGTATTGAATTTATATCCACTGTGGAGGAGTGACTTTTGAGCATTGCTTCAGGCTATAGTATGAAATTTTACTGCTCTCTTCCACAATAAATTAATGTAATTATGTCTTGATAAAGGCTTTCCAATTGTTTATTTGATCTGAAACTTTATATCAACTTAATAAGGACATGAAATCCTAATGAATTTTGGTGTTTATCTTTGATATGGAATTTCACTACTCTCCTCCACAGTGACTAGACATAATTTTACCTTGATAATGGTGTTCCAATTGCTTAGTTGGCCTGAAACTTTATCAACTTAATAAGGACATGAAATCCTAATGCCATGTAAAATCTGGGTGTTTATCCTGGATATGAAATTTTTCTACTCTCCTCCACAGTGACTTGACATAATTTTACCTTGAAAAAGGTGTTCCAATTGTTTATTTGACCTGAAACTTAATCAATTTAATAAGGACCTAAAACTCTACCATCTTAATAAAGACATATTTCAAACACTGTATTAATGTGCTTAGGTATAACTTTCACTTGGTTTGGTAGGCTATTTTCAATACCATACCTTTGATTATTAATTTAAGCGTAATCCATCTCATTTTGACAAAAGTTATGAAATGATGTGCAGTACATGTATTGTAATGAGAGCGATTAATCCACACAAACATCATCAACCAAACCTAATTCGCAAATAACTTGTTTAAAAGTTTTAAAAAATGCGTAAATCTTACCCTGACTATATTTGCTCTGATAGCGGCAGTATACCCAACAATTTGATACCATAGCTATTACTCGAGAGTAAGCACATGAATACAGTACTATACAGTATATTTTCTATGCTGTCTTTTTATGCAGTCTCCAAACTTTCCAAGCTTCAGTGTAGCTATTTATTGTAGTCATAGAGAAGAAATTTGTTACCAACAATGTATAGGTAGGTATCTTTGATAACTAATAATAATGTGTTCATGTTTGTTTTAGCATGGACGACGAAACTATTGAAGTTGATGTCAACGTTGGTACAGTGCGATCAGTCCGCACAGATGGTAAAAATATCAAAATTGAAATAAAACCTTCACCTCAAGTTCCAAACTCAAACAATGTAACAAATAAATTCAGAAGTGAAGATGAATCGAAAACAAAACGTAGAAATAAATCTGAAATTGTATGTAGATTTTTCAAAATAGATGGCACGTGTAAACAAGGAAATAACTGTAAATTCTTACACAACGCGCAAAATTCCATGAACCCAGAAGAAAATAATCCTGCTAGATATGAAAAGAAAACTTCTTATCATGAAAACGAATCTAGTCCTGAGGAAAATGCAGATAATGACTTGGTGATAAATTCACCTATATCAAGGGTGTGTAAATATTTTGTTACTCAGAAAGGTTGTCGGGAAGGTGATAATTGTCCTTTTAAACACTACCGTTCAGTAAGTGATGCAGGAGACCTTATGGAAGATGATAATGAATCTGCTTGCACAAAGGTAACAATAAAAGAAGAAGATCTTGAGCTTGAATGTCATACTGGTGTTGTAAGAGATGTTGAAAAGGAATCTGAACCTGATAGAATTGCTGACAGCTCTCAGAATGATGTACATGAAAATAATGAAATTAGAAAAAGGGAAAACTGCCAGGAAAAGATAAGGGCACTTGGAGCAGCTCAATTTAAAAAGGATAAAATATGTAAGTATTACATGACTACCGAAGGGTGTAGTGAAAGTATGTGTAAGTACAAACATGAAGTAGGCGATGATGTAGAAATAACGGAAAGAAATGGAAATATCAAAAAAGAAAAAGATGCTGACTCAAAGAGTATAGATGGACATAAATTAAAAACAAAAAAAACTAAATCAGAAATTGTGTGTCGTTATTCAAACTCACCCAAGGGTTGCAGACATATTAATTGTCCTTATTTGCATCCAGAATCTGGTAGTAAATCTAATACAGATAAAGAAAAACTAACTAAAAATAACGAACAAGTAAAGAGGAGGAGTGAAGAGTTAGATAATGTACGACCAAGAGAAAGCATTCGAAAAAAAGTTCCCGATATTGAAGATGAAATTAATGCTAAGGCTAAACAAAGTAATAATGAAACCTTTTGCAAGTATGATAATACCACACGGGGTTGCACAGACAAAAGATGCAAATTTCGCCATTCTGAATATAACAACAACAAGAAAATCAACATAGAAGAAAGGGAAAAGCTCTCAAATAATTCATCAAAGAACAAAAGAGTTGACACAAGTTCTAAAGCTGTAGAAGGGAATTCTAATACACATGCTGAAGAACGCGTGTGTAAATTCTTTGTCTCTAGACATGGTTGTTTTGCAAAAAATTGCCAATTCTTACACCCTCAATTGCAAAAATCATCAAAAAATGTAAGAAAAGATTTTGGTGAACAGACTGAGAACAATGTTGAAAAGAAGTCAGACAAAAGACACATAGATGTTGTGAAAGTAAAAAATGATGTTGATCTTGCAAACGTTAGAGTTATTAAAGAAAGTTATCAGCGAGACATGAACAATGTTGATGGTAATGTTCCTGAAAGACAAACTTGTAAGTTTTATCAACAGCCAAGGGGATGTTTCAGTGGAACAAAGTGTCCATTTCTACATGTCAATCCACACGTAGCAAAGACTCCAAAAGAAATAGAATTTACTCAGTTAGAAAAACGATTTGGTTCAAAGTTCACATTGCTACAAAACGATCCATCGAGAATATATGTTGTGATAGTTTCACCAACAGATCCTGATTGGGTAAGAATATTAACTGTTTTGTGTTTGTTTATAACCGATGAAATGATTCAACCTGTTCTATTCTATCAAGTGTAAACTAGATTTCTACTTAGGAAAATGATAGCATATCCTTCCTCCACATAGAAAAAAAGTTGAACTTAATTTAACTTTTTTTTCGCAGTATGCGTTTAAATATTGCTAGAGTTCCTGAGTAACAACAAAATAAAATTAGTAAGCAAAATATATTTTGAGCCTTCTTTAACATGCAAGTCTCCTTCTTTTTAAAAATGTTATGGCTTACCGTCATTGTATAAATGTAATAAAAACTAGACGTCAGAATTTTTTCAGGTCTGTAATGACAATAGCAAATGGTCATATCTTTTATGTTCCAATGTTCATTTGCTGCTTTTTGTGCAAATCAGTATAGTTTAATAATTATATGTGTGATGAAAATACATTTAGTTGTCAAAATAAATTCAAATAATCACTGTGGAGGAGTGATGTTTAAGCATAACTTAACAAAGCTACAAAGCAGAAAAGTTGATATTTTAGTGTCACTTACAAACTATATCCTCAACTTTGTTTTAGGTATTTATAATCAAAGAATTTGATCTCGAAATAGAATTTCCAGTAGAATATCCAAAAGAGGTAAGCATGACATGTTCAAAACAAGAGTAAATAATCTCAAAAACATCTCCGCAGTGATTATTCATTGTTGATAATAGCAGGGACAGAAATAACTGCCATTCATCACTGTGTAGGAGAGATTTGGCTGAAAATATCCTGAAAAATCTCTGCTCCACAACGATGACTACGAGTTATTTCAATCCTTGTAATAATGTTTTTGGTGTAAATAATTACTGTTAATTTTTAAGCAATATTTCGAACAATAGGATAAATCGCATCTTTTTATGTTGTACGAAGAAATAGATAAGCTGCCACTCCCTGATGGGTTTCATCTTTCACCTAACTATTTTATTATTTAGATGTTCAAAGTTAAACTTATTGAAAATGAGAAGTTTCCTCCTCAATTTGTTGAGTAAGTAAACAACTGTTCATGTTTAGCTTGTCACCAGGTGCAAATGCAACTACCACCACTATATCATGAAGAAGCACTTTCAGCATGAAGCATGCAAAACTCATTTGTCTGTTATTATATATATGTATAGCTTTCATATCTGAAAGTTTGTCATGTATCCGTAACAATGAGCAACGATTAAAGTAATATCATCTTTAATGAGTGTGAGTGTACCTTATTCATACGTTCATGCAATGGCACAAAGAGGTTACTTTTTGAGCAGAAAGTAGTACATAATACCTGCAAAATGTTTTACGTGAAAATCAATGTGTACGAAAATGAGTGTAATTATTTTTCATATGCGGCCATGATATGTGATATGATATGGGAAAATCATTACGTGCAAAGAATAAGGTACTCACTGTTTACTAAGGGTCATACTTTCTTGGCAGTAAGTATCTTGTATTGGATTTTTAATTTTATATTTGACAAAGAAGCCAATAGTATCATTATATCAATGAGAAATAATCTAAAAACTTATCTGGCATTTTTCTATGTTTACTGAGCTGTTTAGGTTCTTCAATGAAAGTTTATCAACTTGGGTGGAAAATAGAAGCATTGCAAGAGATGTAAATGATTTAGCTTTTCGGCCTTTTGTCAAGTGGTTTGATAGAAATTTGAAGGAAACTTTCACACGTGCTGCTACTTTGGTATGTATAGTTGTAATATGTTATTACTAACTTTAAGCCCCTCCCAAATAGCGAGCATCAATATTATCTGTAATGTTAAGAAGGTAAAAAAGCACTTTCAAAAAATTATTATATCATTTCAGCCTCTAGGTGATTGTTGTTTAGAACACCAAATTTTAGCAGAAAACATGAAGCGCTTCTATTTTTATCAGGCAGCAACCCCTCCAAAAAGCCATAACTTGAGTCAGCTTTCCCTGCCTCTTTAAAGACACCTGTCATCTTCCAAAAATTACAAAATAGATTTTCAAATGAGAGTTTGCTAAGTTCTGCCAGAATTCTTTGAAAACTCTTTCGACAGACAAATATTCAAACGACCATATTAATATATAGGATTTTGGTGTGATGTAGCGTAAAGGAAAGTTTAATTAGAAATGTAGGGGAAAAGTTCTTCCTTCGTTTGATTTATCAACCTGTTGAGTAGTGTACTATGATGTCAAGTGCTATTTGATTCACCATCAGATGCCTGATATATTTCCCACAAACATCTTCAGGTAAAGCTTCAACAGGATGCACAGAAAGCAGGGATTACATTCGTGCACCATCAAAATATTCTACCAAAAAAACCAGATCCATTAACAACTGAAAATGAGCTCCAAGAAGTGAACGCAGAAGAAACAGAATTGACTGCAGGTGATGCAAATGATTTGATTGCAATGCATAGTGGGTCATTAACAAATGGACATGATAGTAAAGATATAGGTCTATCAGAGAAAGTAAAGAAAGGCACAGAAATGAAGTTTAGCAATCTCGTTCTCAGTGAAAGTATTGGAACATTAAAATTAAGAATTGTTGCATTGACCATAGAATGTAACCGATGTAGGACTAGAACAGATGTTAATCTTCAGGATAAAAAGTAAGTTAATGCTCACATTAATAGCAAATAATCACTGATGAGGAGTGATTTGTGGACATTGTTTCAGGCTTTATAGCTTGAAGTCATAGTCAAGAATCAATCCTCCACACTGATTGTCTTATTTCGAATTTGTGTGCATTTACATCATTTCAGTTCATGTAAGAATGGTTGTAATGAAAATATTGATGTAGCTCTAAGATGGAAAAAGCTAATGTTAACCCTATTTTACAGGGGGGGAATGCCCTATGTGAGAAATTTTGTCAATACCGTATTTACCTGTACATCGAGATTTTAAACCAATATTTTAACTCTATTTTAACTCTGGTATTGACTTATACACCAGGCCAACTTTATTGTAGATTTTGTCAGAGTAGCCAAAGCATGAACTATGTGTGGCTTGTTATGATTTTTCAAACTAGCAATACTACTATAATTCAATACGGTGCATTAATACTGTATTTTAGCCTTTACACTGAAATGCCAACTTGGTGTGTACCAACAATTATATTTTTTTAAGTGCACCCTTGGTGCAAAAGGGGCATGGGTATACTGACTCCCTTTGAATATTTATGACACCCAGAGTTAATCATGCTAAAACATTAAGGTGCTCTGTGTTTGTTGACACGCAACCACAAACTGAAAGCAAAAGGCTACGACAGCTGTTGCAAAATGTCTATGTAGACGATTCTTCCACAAAATTTGGTGCCATATGATTAAGCCTTCATTCAGCTGGGATTACCAAGAAATATTCTGAAAATGTAATGTTAAAGATTAGGGGTTATGTTATGCACCAGGTTTAAGTTCATCAAAGTCACTGTTTGACTTAGACACAAGTTTGACTTATACCTGCAAACATGGTAACTTCCAAATGGCTAACCAATTAAAACTTTAGAGCAACATTGATAATTTAATAATACTTTTTGATAAATAGTTTATTTTTTTAGATTAGCTAGTGCAACGTGTAAGAAATGCCATTCAATGGTCTCAGTAACATACTATTCAGAATTCATACATCCATTTTCTCCCGTTGTTGGTTATCTTCATATGGAAGGGTAAATATTCTTCTAATAGATACTACTGTCGATGGCTTAATTCATACGTAGTATGATCATACAAGGAGAAAGTTTTACAATGCAGAAATCCCTAACTTTCAATTTGCATCTTCCTCGCTATCACCAACTGTTTACCAATTAAAAATATTAATCTCTTTCAAAATCACTACTGTTCATAATTGAGACATTACAGTACTTGAAATAAGTATAAATAATTAGTTTGTCGGAGTGATTTTTTTCAAGTATAGTATCAGGTTTTATAGCCTGAAACTATATTAAAAAAATACTCCTACACAGCGATTATTTGTTTTTATTTCAAACACTGAAAGACTGACAAATCCTGTCCTCTGTGTGACAAATTCTGTCCTCCATGTGGTAAATACTGTCCTCTGTGTGACAATACTGTCCTCTGTGTGACAATACTGTCTCCTGTGTGACAAGCACGGTCCTTTGTGTGACAAATACGGTCAATACTATACTTCTAAAATACGTTTCAAAAATCAGTGGCCAAAATTAGAGCAAAGTATCAGGCTATAAAGCTTGATGCTTTGCTATAAAATCCCTCATCCACAGTGATTATTTACTCCTATTTCAACCACTGAAAATAGACCAAAAGGCATTTCATATCCATAAATATCTTCTTTTTTCTGATAGGTGCAAAGCGTTTGATTTAATATTATTGAATTCAACTATTATCGTCAATTGTTTGAACTGCTCAAAAGATGACATCATCAAGGTAAAGTTATGATTTTTGAATTATTTCTGGAGCTCTAAATAATAATTTTTAGTTAGTACGCTAAATCTGCAATTTAACGTACCTTTTTTTTATGCTTCTTAAATGCTTCCTTCTTATAAACTTAAATGGGGACATTTAATTGGAATGACTTTCGGATAGCAGCCAGTGGGGGTGTCGAAAAGATGTTCACAGAGATCAGGAGAATCATGAGTTATTGGTGGCAAATTATAAATATTCTATCATCATTTTTTTAGGGGATGGCTTATGGTTCTAAACGTAACCATTGGTGTCACTCGTGTCATAAAAAAATTGAAATTACAATCCAAACGTCAAAATTTAATCAAATTGGTGGAAGTGGTAAGTATTATGCCAGGGCTCGAAATAACAGCCGGTCATCACTGTGGAGGAGACATTTTTCGGAATATTTTCAGCCAACTTGGCTGAAAATATTTTGAAAAATCTCTCCTCCACAGTAATGACCGGCAGTTTTTTTTTCGAGCCCTGGGTAAATATTTACAAGTTATTATTTTTAAAAATTAAAAATTAATTAATAGGCTGGAACAATTTCCTGAATGTTTTTCTGATGAGTCCAGACGAAATATACCTAGTCTCAGTGCTCTAGAAAACCCTGCAGGTACACCGGGTCAACGTCGAAACAACGTCGTTACATCTATCTGACGTTGTGTGCCCACTGGGAAGAGCTTTCGAAGAGTCTACAGAATCTAAAGTTAAGCTCATATGTCACTCCCTCACAGTGATTATTTGTCTTTATTCGATCACTGGATTTCGGATTTGCACGCAATTATTTGCCGGTTATTTTGAATAAAAGGTTGAACCATCTACTCATCTCAACTTACTTTTTGATGGGAACAAATCGAAATAATAACAACCAAGAAGACATGGGAACAAAGTTGCTATACTTTATCTCAATTTTGTAAACAGAATGAAATATTTATTTCTTAGGTTGATTACTTTTTTACGAATAAATATTTTAAACAATGTGCAGTTAGCAAAAACTTGTTCAAAGTCCGCAGTAAAGATGCTAGAACAACTTTGAGAATGTTGTTCTAGCGTCTACTGGATGAGCAGTGGAATGTTTCGTTTTGCTTGTTGCTTGAAGGGAAACCATTCTGTTATTAGATTATGTTCACGCTTATCGGATAGAAACTAACTATTTTGGAATGACCTCATGCCCTTTAAAGTGTGGACACTTATCCAAACTAAGACTGGATGATTTCATTTCACCGCAACAAGCGGTTAACTAACGGATATAGATGAGGAATAGTGTTACCGCTAGGCCTATCAGGTATGTAATTCTTAAATGATTTCTATCCGGTAAGTGTGAACATAGTCTACATCACTGCTATCATAGTCGCACACGCATAACGTGAAAGCTACCGAATGGGCAAAAACTTTTTAAAACCCGCGCGCTAGAAAAACATTGAAAATGTTGTTCTAGCGTCCTTAATGCAGACTTTGAAGAAGTTTTTGCTTGCTTGGTTTACAAACGGCATAATTGCCATGCGCGAAACAATCCTAGATACAATTGTAGAAGAGTTTTTTTTTAGTATATTTCAAAACTGAAAACTACTATAAAAACACTCCTCCACAGGTGATGTCCGGAAGCTATATTTAGACTTGACAAAACGTCATTTATAAAATAAAGGTGGTGTAAGTTGTGAAAGGTAAGAATTCGTAAAAATTAAATGCAAGTAACAAATTAAATGCAATACAATTAACTCGTCACCTTTCGTACAATCATAACCATTATTTTGGAGACAACGCAATCTGGTCGAAATAAGAGCAAATAATCATGCGGAGGAGTGCTTTTTGAACATAGCTTCACTCTACAGATCCTGAAGTTATGCTAAAAATTCCTCCTCCACAGTGATTTTACTCTTATTTAGACCACTTTCCCAGTGGTTATCATTAATGTTGATTTCTATGAGGCAAAAAATTCGCGGCGAAAGCCAAAAGAAAACATTCCATGTGTGACGTCAATGTCTAAAAACTTGTTCAAAGTTCTCAGTAACGACGTTAAACAAATTTTCAACAGAAGTTTCACAGAACATTGTTTTAACGTTATTTTGCTGACTTTGAACAGGTTTTTCCCGCCTGGGTTATTATCCAATAATTTATTTAGCAGGGGCGCTTATTGGAAATTTTTACTCGTACCCAGGGGCGCTAATTCGGCAGGGGCCGCTAAATCAATCATTTACAGTACTCCAATAAACTATTTTTAAATAACGTTGTTATTTTCCCTGTGAGCAAAAACGTGTTCAAAGTCCGCTGTAAAAACGCCAGAACAACGTCGTTCGGTGTTGTCCTATGGTCTTTACTGCGGACTTTGAACAAGTTTTTGCCCATTGGGTTACGGTCATATTTTGCGACCACATACCGTGTTTTTTAAATACTATATTTAGCAAAGTTTATACAAACATCATGACGTACATCAACGCACTTTCAATTGATTGGTTTATATTTATTAGTGTATCTACCTGTTCAAAGTCAGCAAAATAACGTTAGACGTTCTGACTTTGAACAGGTTTTTGCCGGCTGGGTATTTACGGGTTTAATTTTTAATATAGAATCCCTAAGATGGAGGTTAGATTTATTAGTAATAAGGTATAGAGTATGCTTTTTAGTAGAATGTGAAAATTAGAATACGAATCCAACCTTTCATATCTTCTTTAAATTAGAATGAAAACTACACGCAATAAAAACACCTCTAAGTGTTTCATTAAAAAACAATGTTTGTTTCATATCTGACAGGTAGTTGTTTCTTTAAATAGAGCTCTTCGTTTCACACCAAGATCGAGGCGTTGACTTAAAAAGTGTTGTTTGTTTCAGATTTGACAGGTAGCTGTTTCTTTAAATAGAGCTCTTCGTTTCACACCAAGATCGAGGCATTGACTTAAAAGGTGTTGTTTGTTTCATATCTGACAGGTAGCTGTTTCTTTAACTAGAGCTCTTCATTTCACACCAAGATCGATGCATTAACTTAAAAAGTGTTGTTTGTTTCAGACTTGACAGGTGGCTGTTTCTTTAAATTGAGCTCTTCGTTTCACACCAAGATCGAGGCGTTGACTTAAAAAGTGTTGTTTGTTTCATATCTGACAGGTAGCTGTTTCTTTAAATAGAGCTCTTCGTTTCACACCAAGATCGAGGCGTCGACTTAAAAAGTGTTGTTTGTTTCATATCTGACAGGTAGCTGTTTCTTTCAATAGAGCTCTTCGTTTCACACCAAGATCGAGGCATTGACTTAAAAGGTGTTGTTTGTTTACAGGTAGCTGTTTCTTTAAATAGAGCTCTTCGTTTCACACCAAGATCGAGGCGTCGACTTAAAACGTGTTGTTTGTTTCATATCTGACAGGTAGTTGCTTCTTTAAATAGAGCTCTTCGTTTCACACCGAGATCGAGACGTTGACTTAAAAAGTGTTGTTTGTTTCATATCTGACAGGTAGCAGTTTCCTAAAAAGTAGCTCTTCGTTTTACTACACATCCTTAAAACAGCTTGCTTATTTCAGAAGTAGGAGTGAAACGAGGTGTTTCTTGCTTTGGTAAACACTTATAGAATTCTCTCACACGATATAGTTTTGTATCTTTAGGTCTTACAACTTAATCTCCATTCCTTTGTATCCATTCATAGTATGTTGAATAGCTTTAGTTAGTTCGTTAATTGGATACTCTACCGACTTGATGTTATTGGGGTGACTTTAATATACGTAATCCGTTAAAAAATATTTTCGTGGAGTAACAGACTTTTACTAAATATTTTTGTTCGTTTTCAAAATATTATCGCTTTTACTATTTTTTAGAAAGGAATTTATTTTAAGATAAGCTCCATCTTTTTTTTAAGGCGGATCTCCAAGGCGAAAAGCCATTACATTGGTTAAAAGTGACGTCACCTGACAAGCGACATTGCTTTCAACCAATGTAATTGCTTCATTTACAATTCGCGCGAACAAATTCGCCTAGTAGAGGTCTGCCTTTTTACTTACATTATTAACAGTGGACTGTTATAAAAACATCTATGGTGGAGAACTTAAATTAAATTATTTATTATATGAAGAGATAATATCTCGTGTACTAGTTCCTTTGAACAACGATCCGATCTATAGCGAGAGATATTTATAGATAATGCATTTAAAACAAATCGCTAGGATCGATTTTGCGGCAAGAAGAACACGAAGCACGGAAATTCTCTTTGGTTAATTTTTAGGTTAAAGTAGATATCTTTAGGTTGTGCTGGATTTTTTTAAAATGTAATCATGGATTTATATCATGTGAATGTTTTTAGTACCATGTTTTTGTTGTGATATGTGATTTTTTAAATATGTTAATGTGATAGGTAAACAGATAAATTTCGAATAATAAAAACAACATTTGGAAAAGAAATAACAAAAAATTAAAATTGATATACTTGTTGTCCGTGTGGTTTTATTAGGTAAGATACTTGTTGCTTGTTTCTGTATTCCCCTTCTATAATCCCCTTGCATATTGTAAAGAACTGCATAGAACAAACAACATGCGATCTGACTATACCCTCTTTTTTCTTTTCATTTTCCTTTTTCTTTTCGTCGTTTTTCTTTTTCCTTTTTTAAGATTAGAATAACCAAGTGAGTTTTGGAACTACCGATCAGAAAGCTTTTTAATGTGGCAAAAAAAACTTCTTCACAATAAAATATTTGTGCTACGATCCCGTCCCATATATGGACTGTGTATTACCATATATAGAAATAGAAAGTCCATATACGGAATCGTATTCGACAGTAGTTCACTTTGTGATGGTCAATATAAATGAACGACGTTAATTTCTATCGATTGAATTACTTCGCCGAGTGGAAGTCAGTTTTAATATGATAAGTATTTAATTGTGGTGATTAAAAAAAAACTTATTAACCTTTAGGGAAATCAACAACAACATAAAACAGTCAATTCTCTAAAGCAATACTTGTTAAAAATAACGTGAAGTAAGCATAAATCAACCCCTCTCCTCCCCCGCGTTTAATAAATTTGGAAGTAATTTTAACCCCCAGCTATTCCTCCCCCCCTCCCCCAACCCCACCCCCGCTAATTTGATACTGCAGAGTACATGGACCCCTAAGAGTTTAACTCTAAACGATCTTGCACATCTTTGGTTTCTTCCAACAAATTGCAAGTTCGTTTAGAAAGAAACTCATTTATGGATCCATTTAAAGGCTGCCTTAGGCTGTTGGACCGTTAGACGTCAAGAGCGAAGAAGCTGATGTTGGCTGTATTATCATTTTATGAAAGTCGAATTTTGTCGCGCGCGCTCCATTTATCGTGCGACTTTTTTTTATTTGATTGCATGCATGCACGCATTTTTAGTTAAAAAATGTGGCACAATAAAAGTAGCGTTGGCGACAAAACTGAATTAATTTTTTATGGTTAAAGTTCCAAACAAACAAAGTACAGACAGAGAGAGAACGCAAACAGAGAAATATCCTTTGGATTGTTAACAATATTATACAAACATATATGGTAAATATAAAAGATAATATCGTTCCAATTTCGTTCCCAGTTCCATTGCATTCGTGTTACGAAACAAAATTTAACTATTCATTTATAATAAAAAACATGATGCAGCTGAAATTTAAAATATTTTTCTTTTTTTAACTAAATAGGCAAAACTTGTTCAAAGTCCGCAGTAAAGACGCTAGAACATTGTTTTCAACGTTCTAGCGTCTTACTGCGGAATTTAAACAAGTTTTTGACTAGTGGGTTACATCAAAAACCAACCTCGTTCCCAGCAAAAACGAAACAAATCCTGCATATTTATAAGAGACACGAACTCCGTACACTCTAGACCGTCGTTCTGGGTAGTAAATAAACAAAATAAGTTTATTTTGACCTTGTAAACAAAAGTAAAAATGAAACTAATTTAACAACTCGATTTGCCAGGAGCCAGGAAGTTCCTTTTTCAACTTCCTTGTTTTGAAGTGTAAAGCTTTAATCCTCAAATGATCTTTTTTACCCCTATAAGCAAAAATGCCAAATCTCAAAACTAATGTTAGAAGCATGCAACACCTAGCAAATACTCCAAATACTAATCACGTGACTTTTCTGCTGACGTCAGCAAAAATTTGCGGATTTTTTTAAAACCTGGGACTTAGTAAGTTATCATCTAAAAAAAACAGGCGGAGTCTGAACATAATTGTTTGATAAAAAATATCCTTTTCTGTTCTCTAGATGTTTCTTTTTAGGCTCTTTTGAGACTTGGTTTTCAACAAAAACATTTAAATGTGATCATGGTCATAAATTATGATAAAATTGAATTTTACACACCACAAGTAAAGCAAAACCGCGGAAAACGACCACGACAAGTCCTAAGAGATTTATCTCAGAGGGCTTAAGATCTTAGGTCTTTTTGCAAATTCGACAAATTGTCTTGATTAGCACCCTAGTACCCAGGCTTAACACAAATTCGACATTTAAGGCTTATTGTCAAAGTAGACATTTGCAAACGGTAAGAAACAACCATATATTTGTTTCGGGTTTTTCCCATCTAAAAGAGACGTATGTTTCTTATTTGGAACGAAAACATTTCTCTAGTTGTCACAAAAACAGAATACGTTAAACAAATCATTTCATTGTGTATCTTTAGTTAAGATCTTTATGTTTTTAGCAGTACGTACAGTTTTCACTTTGATAATTTAAGAGACAAATAAGAAACTTGAGTTCCAAAATTTGGGTAACCACCGGGTCCCAAGATAACTACAACCTTTTCAGTGGTCAAAAAACCTGTTCAAATTCCGCAGTAAAGACGCTAGAACAACGTTAAAAACATTGTTCCAGCGTCTTTACCGCGGACTTTGAGTAAGTTTTTAATAACTGGGTTATCTGATGTTTTTACAAATTAAGACTCTTAGACATCATTTGCATGGACCCTTGAACGAGTTTAAACCTAGACAATCCTGCGTTTGATTATCCAATCAATTGCAAGCGCGTTTAGGATGAATCTTATTTAGGGGTCCATGTAAATGCTGTCTTTTTTGTAAGTATTTTAAGGAATTCTTTCACATAACGGCGTTGTTCAAGCGTCTTTAATGCGGACTTTGAACAAGTTTTTTCCCACTAGGAACATTTTTCCGATCCAGGGTGACTGGATTGTTTCTGATTCTGTATGACATTTAAAATGGAAAAATTGTGAACATTTCTTTCTTATTTTACACAGTGACACCTTCATACAAACAAATTAAAACATATGGATCCATAACCCTAGTGGGCAAGAACTTGTTCAAAGTCCGCAGTAAAGACGCTAGAACAACGTCATTTGACATTATTCTAGCGTTTTTACTAATGATTTTAAACAAGTTTTTTCCCACTGGGACGGTAATTCATTAATCACAGAAATGTTAAAAGTTACTGAGGCAGCTATGTCAAAAATGTTGTTTTGAAATACGATGATGTATAGTAAAGTTATAAATACCACAATGTAAAGTTACAATTAAGATCTAACTTCGTTCCCAGTAGAACAAAAATTGTTCAAAGCCTTCAGTTGAACGTCGAACCAAATTTTTCTAGCGTCATTACTGCAGACTTTGAATAAGTTTTTCCCCACCCACTTGGTTAACACTCTGAGTTATATACCAATAATAGAGGTATGGGTACGAGGTTTGCTCCATCGCTTTGTAAGTTATTATGATTGCGCTTTATAATTGTAATAAAATAGAACCTAAAATACTTTAATTAACAATATAATAATTAAATTAGCACTCAGATCTCTTCGTATAAGTAACGACCAGTAAACACTTTCTACTTCGTTCTTAGTCTTTAAAGAGTTAATACGTCTTGTTCGTGACTTGGTTAGAGGAAAAGATTAAAAGGACTGTGAGGTAAACTAAAAATATTTATTCTTCTAATTTTAATCTACAACACAAAATAAAAATAAGTTTAAAATAATTTTTTTTTGAGAAGTAGAAGTGAAAAAGTGAATCCGCTTATTTTTCATCATTCAAAATGATAGTTCGGATTATCTTCAATTATTTGTTTAGATAAAAGTCAGTTGGTACAAGACGTCGGAACAAAACGGACGTCGTGTGCCGGCAAGGAAGTCAATGATCTTGCAGCTGTTTTAGTTGGCACACGACGTCGAATCAACGTCGAAATGTAGTGACGTTGATACATCGTCGTTTCGACGTTGATCCGACGTTGTGTACCTACATGGGTACTTGCTCGTTTTGCACGTTATTCATTGCAAAATAGTGGTCGAAATAAGAACATAAAATCACTGCGAAATGTTAGCATAGCTTCAGACTGCGAAAGCTGAAGCTATGCTAAAAATAATCCTCCTCCCGCAGTGATTATTTGCTCTTCGACCACTGTAAAATCATATTAAGATAGTGTTGTTGACAATTGAGGTAATATGAAGATGGATCCATAGGGGTTTGAAATTATGACTTTATTTTTATAGAATTGAAAAATCTAAAGTAGATAAACCCCTTTTATCAAATGTTATTTGATTGGTTTCTTCGATACGAATAAACCAATTAATTATAATATCTTGGGGACCATCACCAACATAATCTCTGCGAAAGAGGGTACTTAGTCAATGATATTGCAATTGATTGGTTTCTTAGTATCGAAGAAATCAATCAAATACAAAGCCGTTGATATAGTTTTAAACTTGTTCAAAGCTTCCGAAACAACTGTTTTTTCGATAAAAAATTGGAAGTGGCAAGTTTAATTCGGTGTTATTTGTTAAATGAGACGAATTTTATGTCACCAGAATACTAAACAATTTAAACAGATGAAACGAAACAGACAAATAAAATAATTGATATTTTTATTTGCTGCTCTATACATAGATATACGATGTTCTATACAAGTATATTTTTAATCAAAACTATTAAAAAAACGTTGTCTTTACTGCGGACTTTGAACAAGTTTTCGCTGACTGGATATGGCCGATCGACTGATTAGTCCAACTCATATTAGGGATAATTTTCTTTATTATCTCATACTGTAACTAATTTTCATTAGTGGAGTTAGTACAATCCGGATTGTGAAATATGCTAGGTCAATATAATATCAACGAAGATTTCAGTATTCGAAATACAAACGAATAATCACTGTGGAGGAGGGGGTTTCTGAACATTGCTCAAAAATCCCTCCTCCACGGTTACTCTTATTTCAAACACTGCTTGTAATGTAAATGATCTTGCAATTGATTAATTCCTAGTGGGTAACAACTTGCTTAAAGTCAGCAGTAAAGACGCTAGAACGTTCGACATTGTTCTAGAAGCTTTTGCCCACTGGATTTCTAGGGTACGAAGAAACCAATCAATGGGCAAGATTGTTGAATTAGTTATAAGATCTTTGACTAACATTGCAAACTCAGACCTACTGTAAATCCTGTAATAAATACCCCCTTTTTAACGCTTCCCTCTAATAAACGCTCCCTCAAGAGGACGTTAATTAGAAACATACCCTCTAACAAGAGGGCGTTTATTTACTAGAAACATTTCCATATTTGGACCTTCAAGATTTTAATAATTTAGCTATTAAAAAAACGGAGACAAAACAAGTGTTTTTTTCTTATGTACAAGTTCACGTGAACTTTTTTGCATACGTGTTTTTTTTACAAGAACATAGTTTATAAACACATACAGCTTAAATATGCTAAAAATTAAGAACATGCTAAGAAAATTGTAAAGGCTTTGAACCAAAAAGAACATGCTATGAATATTTTAAAGGTTTTGAGCCAACAAGGAAATTTGTTTTTATATATACAGACATAAAGCTTGTTATACTATATATTGCGACTTATCACTGCGTGAAATAATACCGAGTATAACCCCGTGTATTACCATATTTGGCAATAGACAGTCCATATAAGGGGATATACGATGCAGTAGTCGGTAGTATTTCACGTCGTGCATTTAACATAACACCCTTCTTCACAGATCGGTAAAAATAAATATCGAATTTCTTCGGAATCGACCATAAAATTGATATTGGCAAGGATCCAATAAAGATTACTTTGCAAAGACTCTCCACCAGTCTTTATATATTCTCACATCTGTACAAAGGTTTTAGGTATATTATTCTATGTATGACGAGTCCAATTTTAAAAGGAAAAACTTTAAATACGCATTTTCAGATTTCCCGATTATCCCCGATTTTACGTTATAGCCGGTAGCTCTTTGAGAAACGTACAACTTCAGTCTATGGTTAAGTAAAAAATAACAAAGTATTTGTATTTTCACATAATTCTTTTTTACTCATACGAGTTATAACAATTTAACTTTCTTTACTTGTTCTGTCAGTCCTTTGAATACTCACATGATACGCCCCTTTTGTTTTGTCTGGAATCAGTCACCTTAGCAGTTATTGCAGGGCTTGAAATAACAGCCGGTCATCACTGTGGAGGAGAGATTTTTCAAAATATATTCAGCCAACTTGGCTGAAAATATTCTGAAAAATCTCTCCTC
>JAULBZ010001800.1:0-20650 GCA_032360805.1 Neoturris breviconis
TAATTATGTGATGAACTAATATTCTGGAGAGTTTCAACACTACAGCAAAATCCTTTCAAAGGTTATGGAGGGGGGGTTGAAACAACCCCCCTCCCAGTGTTGAGGAGCCCCTAAAAGGCCCGGTATTAATAGGGTTTTAAATCAGTGGTTCAGTCAATGGCAATGAAAGTCTCTACATGATCGTTCTTCATCCAATCAGATAAAGCAAGGTTGTTTACACATACTCATGTCTAGTTTATCTTTTAGAAAAAACAAATTTAATACCTTGTTAATTTTTACAAAGAAACATGGCTTTCCATCCGCAAGTCCAAAATCATTATTTTTACTATTAGAACATTCTCCTAACTCCTTCATATAGTCGTATGAACAAGGTTTCCCTTCAGCTGGCGTACCCTTAGTGTCATTTCCATTACATTTTACACCAGAATAAATATTGCTGTCGTTGTAAACTATAAGAAATTTGAGATCAAACAGGTTTCACAACTATGTAGCGAAGTGTTTTTTAAAGCATTGTTCAAAACATAGCCAATAATCATTGTGAAGGAGGGATGTTTGAGCTTTGCTGCAGACTTTTTTGCTTAAAGCAATGCTTAAATAGCTCCTCCATAGTGATTATTTGCTCTTATTTCAAACACCTAAAGATTAAATTTATAAGTTCAATCTTTAAGATCGAGTTCTTGTATTCTTATAAGGACATGTTCATGTACCTAAATTAAAGAGCATTTTTCAATATTTTTTTAAATGTATATATATGTAACTTTCATGACCTACAGGTCGGTATTTTTTGAGCTATTTAAAAGAATTTTTTTGATTTTTCTGCTCGCAACATTGCTGCAAGTCTTATTTGAACATGTCCATAACGGAGACAAGAAAGTCCTGAAAAAGCTGTGGTTATGGAGCATTATATTATGTACGTAAATAATTACATAATTTTGACCCCCTCCTTGTATGCAGGAAACAATAGAAACCATGTCAAAAAGACAATAAGACATACTCTATCGTAAGACCCCTACTTTGAGATATTTATTTAGTATGCATACTAACCTTTTAAATAATTGGTAATGAATTCTGTGTATTTGGTGTTTGTTGATGAAGAATTTTTAGAGAATGGATTAGACAAACGTATCTTTTTATTTTGATCTAAACGTGTCAAACCTGAAAAATAAAAAATTAGTTTCGTTAGAACGCATAACAAATTACTCCTGCTAAAGCCTCAAAAAAAGCGTGAGACATTGGGCACTGACAGCTATTTTTATCAAAACTAATAATGCTAGAAGCATAAAACTCCTAGGAAATGGTCTCTGGCACAAGTTCTTATTATTCCTACCATCTCAGTGGGCAAAAACCTGTTCCCTTCCCCAGAAAAATTAACTGCCCCTCTGACAAAAAGCATTTTTTCCCATAGTATCTAACTCCTTCCCCTCCTGAAAAATCTGTCCCACAGGAAAATCAACCACCCCAAATTGTTATATGGGTCTTACAATAAGAGGCATGATAATATCAGTTAAAATTATATTCAACAACAAATCTAAGTAAACTAAATTTAGCTGTCGTAGTGTTTGGCTTTCGGTTTGTAGTTCTATGACACGGAAAACCTTAAATTTTAGCACGGTTAACACTGAATATCACAGGGAGCCAACATATTTCGCCACGGTTAACACAGGATGCCGAAATACTCACAGGGTGCCAACATGTTTTTCGCCGAGTTGGCATTCAATTACAGTATTAATGCACCAACCATATTGAATTATGGTAGTATTGCTAGTTTGAAAAATCATAACAAATCGTGCATGGTTTGTGCTTTGCAAAAACCTCTGATAAAGTTATTATTAGCGTAGGGTATTAGCGTTGTGTATACGCAAGGGGAAAATCCATTAATTGACTGATATTAACAATGCTTCTCTATACTACCACCTCCTTCCCCAAAAAAATGAATCTCCCCACCCAAGCAAGCTTCAAAAATCAGCTTTAAGTCGCTACCGCTTATATCTGTCCACTCCGCAATTTAAAGGGTTTAACAATGGTAATGTATTACCTGCATACATTTATTGCTAAAAGTTTTTACACAGAATTAAAATACCAGAGGGTAATCAGAGAAATTATAATTCTATAGCAATATGAAGATTAAATATTTTAAGCAATATCACACAACTGATGTATTTAAAATCCTCATTGGTAATTATGCATTGTAGACTTGATTACTTGCTAATATATACTAATTACAACAGTAGGAAAAATAAATATGTAAATCCTCGCTGGTAATTATACAAGCATTGACCTGCAGGCAAAAACTTATTTAAAATTTGCAGTAGACACTAGAACAACATCGCCCATAAGAAAAACAACTTGCAAATATTGTAAACTCAGCCTTTGAAATAAGAACTGATAATCACTGTGAAGGAGTAATTTTCAAGAATTTCTTTGGACTTGAAAGCCAGAAGCAATGCTTAAAAATTCCTTCTCCACAGTGATTATTTGTTCATATTCCAAACACTGGGACTTCGATTTGTGAAGTGTAAGTTAAAAGGCTCAAAAACTCCTCGACAGTGATTATTGGTGCTGAAGATATAATTTACAAGTGCATGTATGATGACCGATATCATACCTTAAGGTTGTGCCCTTCATCCGCAAAACTTTGCCCTTCTACACCATATCCGCAAAATTAATGCTGCAAATTCTAAGTGTACACGCACATCCACAAAAATTTCTCACCTTAATGTAGTTACATTTACAAAACTAATTATAATGACAGAGCAGATTACATATACTTTTCTGACACTTACAAATTTTATAAAATCGATTTTATAAAACCACTGTTTAAAATTTTTAAGTGTACATGCACATCCACAAAAATTTCTCACCTTAATGCAGTTACATTTACAAAATTAATTATAATGACAGAAAAGATTACATATACTTTTCTGACACTTACTCATAAGCCTTCAAAAAAGTGCCTAAATAATTTACAGACTACTTTATCCTTTCTCAATTATTTCTGTAACCAACTGTTAAGACTGAATAGTTGTAGGTGAACACAAGTATAATTTAAAATTTCTTTTTTAAAAACTTAAAGCAAACTTATAAGTTTTGTTGAAATATACATCACCAGGGATTGCACCTCCTGTCTTTTTTTAATTTACCAAAGAATCTTCAGTTTTAACTGACACCCAAACAGTATGTACATATGAAAAAGTTCAGAAATAATAATCCAATATTATCCCATATTTAAACAAAAGAAATAAAATTGTAGAAACTCTGTCATACAACATCATAAAGTTTATATATTTTAAATATATATATTTTTGTGGCTGTTTCAACACATATTCTGTTAAATATATGCACCGAGTAGAATTTAACATCTGCAGTGAGTAAATATATTGTTTAAAAGAAACTTATGTGGCGAATATTTAAATTTTTTATATTATTCATGAAAAAAGAAAAGAAAAATATATACATATAAAATTCATGAATCTTATAATGCAAAACAAAAACAAGGTAGCATAAAGCACAAAAATATAACACAACACAAAAATGTATCAGTGAATAAAGTCATAAGAATTTTTTTTATTAAATAAAATACTCTATAATAAAAGCACACATTATATAGCCATTGTTGCCACTAAAGCTTTCTCTTTTTTGAATATAAAAGACTGAAATAGTGAGCACACCAATTTTCTTGTTTTAGGGTAGGGTAGGGCAGCGTTTACACAAAAATGTAAAAAATTAAGGAGGCAGAAGTCAGATAAAACAATGATAGGATCATATATCTGACATTTAGAAATTCATATCTTTACATCTCAGCTAATAAAATAGGCGACCAAAATCACAGAATTTATCGGCCTTTTTATAGGAGCTATAGAGGAAAGAACAGAACCATTTCACTAGGAATAATATAATGATACATACAAAATGTTAAGACAAAATAAGGAGAACTAGAAACGAATTGAAGCCTGTAGAATCAATTAAGAGGAGTCCATTTACTGGTTTTGTTTTGGAAATTTTGGATAACATCAAGTTAACCATAAGTTTATAATCCTCTGCTAAACTCATCTGTGAGTCAGGATTTTTTATTTTCTAATTTCGGATAAGAATTTGAAGAACTTGCTCACTTTGCAAAAGTTGTTTTTTCAGAAATCAATTGTTGAAGGTCACTTAATTTCACAAATTGCATACTGTATATAAATTTTCTTTACTGGCTTTATTTCTACAACACGATATAAACAAAGCGTTTATGCTGTATTTAATTGATCAATAAATTTGATTCAGAAATAGTAACAACATAAACCAATCATAGTTTTTTAATAACAAGAAATATACACATATTTCTCATTTGATACAATAACACAGCCATAACAGGTTTGCAAATAAGCATTAATTTCAAATACACATAAGAAACTGTTTTCGTGACACAGACCACCTTAGAAGTTGAGTGAGCAGTTTAAGTGCATGCGCCCCTGGAAGCACTGTCGTCTACCTGTTCCCCTGTAAAGTCGTTCCAACCATGTTTTAAAGTAAAATAAGGTATGTAGATCCGTCTACAATTGAGGGTTGTATTACCCTTCAGGAGACAGATTTAGATCTGGATAATAAAAAAATACCCTCCCCTAGTAGTGGCCACAGGCTTGAGATGTGGGAAAGAACAAAAACTTAAGTAAATATAAGGAACAGTAAAGAAGGCTGAAATTGCGCTAAAACTAAGAAACACACAGCCTGAAGTACATAATCACCTATTTTTGTTTAAAATTAATGTCAAATCTATGTCAAATGGATAAGTGACACACACTGAACATACCCAGAAAATTTTGGAGTCTCAAAATGTAAAGAATTGGCAAAACAAGCATTTCTTTCCTCACACAGTGAGCATAGAAAATACTTAATTTCCTACTTTATTAAATTATATCTCCACTAATACTCATTCTTATGGAGTCAAATCTTCAGAACATGTTAGCAATATGAAATTTCAGCTAGACTGACTATAGAAGGACAAAAATCTGAGGGAGATTTAGTACCTTTAAAGTTTTTCATGAGTGTATTATGCACACATGTGACTATATACCTAATTAACAACTTTAACATTGACCTTTATTTTACCCCTAATTTGACTAACAGCCCCAAAGAAAAAATGTCTTCTGAAACTGAATTTAATTTAGAACCTTAAAGAACAATATGAACACTGTATTCTTTCAGATTTTGTTTTGCTAAATAATATCTGACAATGACTTTCTGAAGAATCGTCAATTGGCCCTGTCATCAGAGGTCATACAGTGAGTTAGGTATATAATACAAAAATAAACAAACAGACAAATAAAAAAACTACAGCACAGTAACAGAAGAAGTACATAAAATGTATATAAACTATAAACTTTAACAATATCTATGCTTTATTGTTTATATCAGCTGATTGTTAATAGGGTTATTAAATTATGGTCATAGCAATAATTACAAACAAAAATAGTTAATTCAAAGCTATTGAATTCAGGTATTGAATTCATCCCAAAAATAAAACATGATGGAATTATGCTTTGAACTGTAAATTGTGATCAGTCAGCTTTGTGTTTATCAGATTTTATGGATTGAATATCTTTTCAACAAGATTTTTTTCAGGATATCTCAAAATCCAGCCAAATTTCTAAAAATTTCAGCCACGCATTTCTGTGTGATGTGATGAAAACAAGTTGGTATCACACATCATAAGGCTCAAGAGTGTGAAAATCAAATCAATCAATAACACTGACCGCTATTACTTTTGAGCAGAAACAAAGTATATGTACTCACCAGGTTGATTCTTTATGAATTGTGTTAATTTTGGTCCACCATCTTCAGGTTTGTTTATTGTGCTGAGAAAGACCGCTAACATTGCAATAAAAAATGCAGCAAGGAATCCATAAAATACGAAGTAGAACGCACCAATCTTTGCTGAAACGATAAAATGATAGCATAGTTATTCAAATAACATAAGAAAAGTCATGAAATTTGATTGAAACCACTTCATTTACTTGCACACTACCGAGGTGATTCTGGAAGATTCAAAAATAAAGACCAGATTATATTCTCACTTTACATTGTATATAAATTACAGACTGCACTTATTTTAAGGAAATTCAAAATGGCGGCTGTAACGATAAGAAGTTTATATCGGTCCTGAAAATAGACTTACCCCAACTTTTGCCTGTTCGTCCAAGAACCAGAGTTTCACCTTTATCACTTTTGCAGTATACAAAATTTCCAAACCCAGCACATCCTGCACTGCACTTTTGAGTGAAACTTGGTTTCTCTGGTGCACCACGGTTTTTTTCACCCATCTTGACAAGATCGCTATCAATAATACACTTTCAGGCAAACGGTAAACAAGAGCTTCCAACCGTTCGACCGTTGGAACAAATCAACCGGAGAGAGGCGTTGATTGGCACATGCCTGCACTTAGCTCAAAGAGGTCTGGGTCCGATGTTATTTCACAATGAAAAACATGGCGCTTTTTTAGCAAATCTGAGCCAAAGAAATCGTTATGGAAAAATGTCAAAATTAATTATGACAGACAATTGTCTTACCACAGGACTGTTGGGAGCTTTTGCAGATAGGGAAACAGATGGAAGAGAAATATACATTGGACAGTATATCAGTATATATGACGTGGAGAATATGGTGGCCCGGTTAAACGCGGTTGCTACGCAAATATAATTATACTGTTTGGGAATGGCATTTGGCGATGTTTTGTTCCCTCTCACTTTGCAATAATTCTGATCCCAACATTTTGTTACATATGTACTCTCTTATAAAAACGCACATCATATTAGCTATGAAAATCTCTCATATGAGAACTTTTCAATCAGATTCGCAAACTTACAATCTATGCATCTCAGTTTACTCAACTTGGTCTACTACTCGAAATAATATGAAATATGAAATCGTAGTTTCTGTGCATGGTTTCTGCGGGGCTATCGGCACAAATTACCTTTTATGGCTACAGGTTCATCGAAAAGGTCTTCAAGACGCTGCGATTGTTATATATTAAAAATACCCTAACCTTAACTCCACCTATCCGATTTAAGTACAGCACGCTCTCGGTATACTGTGAACCCTGAAGTTAAACGAAACAAGTTCGTTATATCGAGAGTTCGTTACACGTTTTATATATACAGTGAACTCCCGGTAACTCGAATCTCCAAGGGACCGGGGGAAATAGTTCGACTTAACGAATGTTCGAGTTAAGCGAAGCTCCCGTTAAGTCGAATCCTGGCAAAAATGTGATATTAGTTCGAGTTAAGGCGATTTTTTCTGATCATAGCAATATAGTGTTACAATATTAACATTCACTGCCTTGTAAGAAGTTTCGTATATCAGCTTGTCTCAGCCTTACTGATAATTCGTTTTCAACAACTGCATTTATCTGGCTTACACATTTGTGAATACACTCTCCACCATCCCTGAATAACATGGAGTCTCGCAGTACATCCAGTGCAGAAAAAAGAAAAAAGTCCGAGTTATACGAAGAAATTAGCCGAAGGGAGACTAAAAAATGGTTCGAGATAACGAATGTTCGAGTTATCCGGTGTTCGAGTTACCGGGAGTTCACTCACTCTCTCTCTATATATATACATATATATATATAATGACAGCTGGAATTTGGCGGAAATTCGTAAAAAATAATAAAAACAAGGGTGAATAATATGTGTGGTTGTTTTGTTTCAATCGAGACATTGGAGACAAAGCACACACATAAAAATAAGCATATAAGAAGGCTGACGAGAATTTGAGGTGTTCTTACAAAAACAAACAAACAAACAAAAACGTGTATAAAGTGAGGTTTTATAAGAAGTTTGTTAACCAGGATAGCATTGAGTTCGTAAAACGAAAGTTCATAATGACGAGGGCTCGTTATCAAGAGTACATTTCACAACGCTAACGAGACAAAAATAATTTTGATATTTAATGCATTATGTTAAAAAAATGAAAATGTCCAATACAGTGATTGTGAATAGACAATACAGGCGCACCAAAAAAGGGCGTTAAATCAACGACCTTCCGAAGCGATTGGTTGATTTGTTCCAAATAAACTAATCACTTGATGGAAAGATCGTTGACTCAGCATTTTTTTCTTTTGCAGTTATCAGTTATAAGCTATTATTAGTTTTTCCAAGGAAGTTAAAAAAGAGATAACTGCAGAAGAAAAAAATGCTGAGTCAACTCAACAAGATCGATTGCCAAATAAGTTGAATTTTCCGCCTTGTATTATGATATATGTGTGTGCCTGACCAACACTCACTTTGGACAATAATGATATGTCCGCTCTGACGACAGAGTTATGAAAGTAAATAAAAGCTTATATCACGAAACGAAGTCATTCTGTTTTTATTATATTAATCAAAGGTCAATCAAAATTTAATACAAAATATTCAACAACCTTCATTTTTTCGCGGCTTCAATTTGTAAATGCTAGAATCTATTCACGCGCGAGCACATAATAGACAAACGTAACGATAACGATTAATAATAAAGTTAGAATGATGAATCGCAGCAGCTTGTAGTATAGGAATGAATTTGTAATGAAGTTGATTAGCTATAACACGCTTAGCATATCATAAAAGTTCAATTTTTCGTGATAAAAAACACACACACTCACAAAGAAAATATGATATTTATCCTCATAACATTAGGGACATGTTTCTGTTGGTATTATATTTATAAAAATAATAAAAAAATAATATATTCATGGCGTCGGGATCTCCTTCATAAGCGTTTTCAGATCACATGCTAAATAATAAGAAAAAAATATTTTTAAACTTTCTTGCATAAAAAGGATAAGGGACAGTCTGTATGAGATAACATGTGCAGAAATTTCTATGCATTTGTACTCGATCACTAATTATCTGCTTAACGATATACTATGTACAAAAATCGGATAAAATCAAGTGAATATCTACTCAGCCGGCAAAAACCTGTTCAAAGTCAGCAAAATAAAGTTAGAACAACATTTAACGTTTTTTGTAATCGAACTATGGATTTCTTTTATTTTAGGGAGTGTCTAAAGAACCGGGAAAAAGTCTCTTATTTACTTACGGGTAAGGGTTAGGTCCAGCAGTCATCGAGACAATTTTCGGAGTTTTAATCAGTAAATAAAGAGATTTATTCCCGGTTCTTTACACACAGCGTTTATTTTAATATATGTGACGATAATTTGTGTATAAAAAACTGTAAGCTGTACAAAAAAAATACTTGATATTGTCGACCGTAGTGGACGAAAGGTTGTAAACATGGCATAGTCTGAAATTGTGTCGTTTTTATTTTCTTAACTAGACGAGAGAATAGGCGGTCTACGAGGGAATCAAGCTAAGAAAATCGGAAGATAAAACAGGAGTTTTTTCTTCCATTCTCTCTCACCCGGGTTGCCTGCCGAGAGTCTAGACTATTTCTTAACCTTTTATTTTATCATACCTCTTATTGTTTTCTGTAAGAGGTTTTCCCTCCAGGTTTCTGGGACACGAAGGAGATATCCCGGTAGCAAAAATTGTTCAAAGTACGCCATGCGTCTTTACTGCGGACCTTGAACAAATTTTTGCCAACTGGATAGGTGTGTAAATATTTTGAGTGAAAACCTCTTAAAGTAAGTAAATATTGACACATGGAAATGTTTGTCATACAATTTTTAAAACTGCAAAAATATACAGTAATTCGAATAAAAATAGCATGAAAACAACAACAGTAGAGAATAAAATGTGCAGATCTCCACTAGGCGAATTCGTTCGCGCGAATTCTAAATGAAGCCATTACATTGGTTGAAAACGACGTCATCTGACAGATGACGTCTCTAGGAACTGCTAACTAAGTGTGAATTGCTCACTTTTAACCGTCTCCCTCAATAATGTCTACAAATGGTTTGCAATTCTGAATCTAATATTAATGGACACGGTAAAGTCACGGATACATGAACAAAGATTAAACGGATACGCTTGCATCAACAAGCCTTAAAATAACCGTCAGATATCACCAGTGAAAGAGTGTTTTTTGAATAATTTTGAGACTGAAAACTGTACTCAAAACACCCTTCGCCACAGGTGAAGTCTGACAGTTATTTCGAGGCTTGGACTAGCGTCACAGAAAAGTAAATATTATATTAGCACATCAACGTCAAATGGGCACATCAACTTCAAATGGACACATCAAGGTTAGCTTACGATATACCGAGCTGATAAACTTAATCTTATCAAGGAAAAATCTTCATAAAAAGGTAAGAACACCTGGGAATGAGGTTGATAAATTCCTTTATCCTTAGTTGTAGGTTTTAGTCAGTTTGACCAGGTTGTGTAACTGTAACCCATTATTTACCATTAAAACAATTACCACAAAAACTATTCAAAGCAACACTCAGAGAAACGTATTGATATTTGATATTTAACAGTAACTTTTTACTGCGATGTTTCAGACGGATCAGATTTCTACTTTTTATCCACCTGAATTAAGCAACAATTCCTGAATATCTATAAATATTCTCCAGTGGGACATGGAGATTTGAGCAATGGCTGTATTTTAGTCAAACATTAAAAGTGATCTGAAGATAAACAGAAAAGAATGGGAACTACGTTTACTTGCGGCATATATATATATTAAAAAAACTAATATTATAAAACTATGAGATCATCTATTCAGTGGGCAAAAAAAATAATCAAAATCTGAAGTAAAGACGCTAGAACACTTTCCTTTAATGCGGACATTGAACAGGTCAAGGGGTAAATATTAACATTTGCAAGGAAGAGTACTGAATAAAACGATCATGTGATGGAACAAAACAAATCAGTTGCAAGCGCTTTGATGTAACACCCTCCTTCGCTGTTTCATTATTTATTCAAACTGAAAACACACAGATAAAAATATAAGCAGTTTTTGGCATTTTTATAGGTTGGACACCGCATATTTGTTATAATGTGGAACCGACCATAACGTAAAAAAAATGCGAAATACGAAAATATTAAAATTCATTCACTTATTCATCCACACATTCCCAGAAAGCAAAAAACTTGTTCAAAGTCACTAGAACAACGTTGAAAACTTTGGAGCAAACTTCGAATAAGTTTATGCCAGCAAGTCGATAGCAAGTGATGCGTGTGCGTAATGCTAGTGATATTTTAATATATGGGTGTTATTAAAATATTATAGTCGTTTAAACGTAGATTCACCTCCAAGCACGCCCTTCTTTATGTAATTGAACAGAAAAATAAATATACTGTCGCTTATTACGATTCATCCGATACCTGATAAGATAAAATCAGAGGTTCTACTTTCTACCGCATATGGACTGTTTATTTCCATTTATGGTAATTTAATGGGCAAAAATTGCTCAAAATCGGCAGTAAATACGCTAGAATACCGCCGAATGTTGTTCTAGCGTCTTTACTACTGACGTTGAACAAGTTTTCGCTCACTGGGAATACACAGTCCGTATTATGGCGGATCTTCACTAGGCGAATTCTAAATGAAGCCATTACATTAGTTGGAATTGATCTCACCACGAGCGTATTTGATTCAGTACTCTTTTATGGAGATATTAAAATGAACCCAGCATAAAAACTTGTTTAAAGTCCGCATTAAAGACGCCAGAACAACGTCGGGAAGATGGGTCCTAACATTTTTTCACACAACTTCCAAAGGATAGATAAATTAATCCCTGGGAACAAGGGTGATAAATTGTTAAATAAACTAGTTTAAAGCTATATTAAATAAAAAAAATGTAAAAAACTACTTTCAGTATTAGGCGTATAAACAAACCCTCTTTTCAGTGTATATTAAAGAAAAAAGTACTGGGAAAGAGGGGGTTAAACTCATAAATATGCAACGACCACACCGCGAAAGATTATCAAATACGGTTGCGTATATCTCTATATACGAATTGAGTATTGCCACCAACCTCGCTCTTTTCAAGAATTCCCAGGACTCCTTTCCAAGAAGCTCTGGGAACGAGGTTGTATTGTAATATGTGGTCATAATCAGCGTTTATTCACGTAGTGAGCCACAAATCCCTCAGTGAGCAAAACCTTGTTCAAAGTCCGCAGTAAAGACTCTATTTACTGCGGACTTTGAACAAGTTGAGAGTTTCAAATAAAAAAGAGTACAAAATGAGTTAGTTATGCTAGTTATGCGTTTTGGAGTTAACGAGTTACGAATGGAGTTAGCGAGTTACGGAGACGATACAAAAATGCCGTGAGACGGTAAATACAAATACATATTTGTTTTCAAAATATCATTCGCTAATCAAAAACACGCCCCATGTTTCATGTTGTTCAACTTAAGTTTGTTAGGATTAAATATATTCTTAAAATGCTCTTAAATTCATTAAATTCTTCTAAAGTAGTTGAAATGAGAGTAAATATTCACTGCGGAGGAGGGTTTTTTGAGTGATTATGCTCTGCTCAAAAATCCCTCCTCCGCAGATATCCACAACGATTTGTTATTGTTTTTTAAGCATTGTAGTTTAATTCACCACAACTCCAAACGCTTCAAATAACTAAGCTTACACAACTCGCCTACCAGAAGTACTCGTTATAAAAAATATAAAAACTTGTTCACCAATAAATACATACCATTCCTATGCGTACTAGGGCCCGTCTTAGAAATAAAATCTATTGAGGAGAGTCAATGATCTTACGTCAAGCTCATTGACGTAACACATTTCTGCGCAGATTCATTTTTGTTGAATTTTAGTTGATTTAACCCTAACAGAAAAGTTAGTTTCGGAGCAAGAGGGAAACTTTTTCGTTTTTAGTAAATAAAATTAGCTAAGTAATCTAAGGTAGCCTTTACATGGACCCCTAAATGAGTTTTACTCTAAACGATCTTGCAATTGATTGGTTTCTTCGTACCGAAGAAACCAATCAATTGCAAGCTTGTTTAGAGGTCCATATAAAGGCTGTCTAAAATCTAAGTAATAAAAGACACCTATGGAAAATACAAAAAAGATCTTATTCCCAGACAAACAGAAAAACAATTAATCACTTGAGTTCACCAGGCAAAACAGAGGTTAATTTTTTTTTTAATTGTTTAAAAACAAGCAGTACGTACTTTAAAAGAATAAAAGAAATAAAACCAACAAAGTGGGAAAAAATTAACCTTTGTTTTGCCTGGTGAACTCAAGTGATTACTTGATTTTCTGTTTGTATGGGAATGAGGTCTATTTGTATTTTCCATAGAATAAATTCTAATCAATCAAAACAGACTGCAGGCTAGGATTTCACTCATGCGAGACAATCCACATGATATGACGTCATTCATAACACCCATTTAAAACAGGTTACACGATATGACATCGTTCAAAGTAATCATTCAATAATCTACATGTTGTAGATTCACATCATTCATTCGATACAGGCACACACTATGACGTCATCAACCACACTCATGCTATACAGTCTACAGCTTATGATGACATTAACCATTCATCGATGATGTGACAGGAAAATGCTGTCACTGAGTCGTCGACGTTTGTACATCAATATGAAACATTTCATGTGTCCCTCGAAATCTTGCATTGATTTTTTTTCGCCTCACAGGCTCACTGTTATATGCGTCGTATTTTTCTGGACGAGGTAAATACATCTTTGGTAGATTTCTTTGCCATTCTGCACCATGCCACTGCTTTAAACTGAAATAAGTGCTATCAGTATTAACACCACGTGTTTTGACATCACGTGATGCGATCGCTTTACCATTCACAAGCAGATTATTTGAATTTGATTTAGTTTCATCTAAAAAAGGGAGTACATAGTCAAGTTCTGAAGTTAAGGGTAGAAACGTCTGCAGTCAGTTTTCGATAATTATTTCAAGCTATAAAGCTTAGATACGTAAGTACACAATAACAAGCGAGATTCGTCGGGGCCATCTCAAAATTTCGCTCCAAATTAACTTTTTTGGTAAGGTTAAATCAACTAACAATAACAAAATTCAACAAATACTAATCTGTACAGAAGTGTGGTAGGTTACCAAACTTGTAAAGGATTGGTTTCTTCGTACCGAAGAAACAAATTCATTGCAAGATTGTTGACTGTAGATTTTATTTTTGAGACGGTCCCTTAAGCTTGGTTTCCACTATGCGCTTAGAGCGCGCTTAAAATTCTGCGCTTAAATTGTACACCACAAATAAAATAAGCGATATTTTAGCGTCTTTTTCATCTTTCAAACATTATCGAATGTTTTTCATCTCTCAAACATTATCGAATGTTTTTCTTAGAGTAACCTTCTAAAATGGTTTCTTTTTCAGAGAAATCAACTAGATAGATCTATTGGAATATGAGACCAATCTTATATCGCTGCTGACAGCAAAAAAGAGGCGACAACAGAAAAAACCGAAGCTTTACTTTTCAGAATAGAGAAACAGCTGGGACTTATCAAGGATTATTTCAAGAGCTAAAAAATAATCGTAAAAAGTTTTTTAGATTGAAAAAACTCGTACTCTTGCAAATCCTTTTTCAATTGTCAACTTCTTTAGAACCTTGTCCAGATTTCGTCGCTTTGTAATATTGCTCTTTTTTGTTGATACCTTTTCTTTAGATTTTTAAGAGCTGGTTTGACTTCCTCAATTGTCGTAATATCAGTAGATATTTTTTCCGTGCGCTTAAATGGCGCTTAACAGGTCGCTTAAATTTTTGTGACGTTTCCACTTGCGAGCTTAAATTTAAACGCGCTCTAAGTGCAAAGCGGAAACCGAGCTTAAGAGCATAGAGATTATAAAATAAATACAGCAAAATGAAATTGTTCTATTATGACATTATGTGAAACGAGAGTACATAATCACAGTGGAGGAGTGAATTTTGAGCATAGCTTCATGCTAGCAGTGATTACTTGCTCTTATTTCGACCTTTGTAATATTAAAGGTGAAGAAATTCAAAGAACGTTGTTCTAACGTTATTTTGCTGACTTTGAACAGGTTTTTGCCGGCTGGGTATGTCAGTGACATAAATTGATTGGTTACTAGGCCACTAGATTCTTCCTCAATGTTGCATAACATCGAATCATTGCACTAACTACACTTTAATCTATTACGCCTCCGGTATGCCACAGAGATTCATTATGCTAGATAGTATAAGAAACATATATGGATATATAATTAGGTCGTCATTCTTTAAGAAATCAATTATGAAAAATATAAAATAGAAATGCGTGAATAAAATGCTTATTTCATAATCCCATGTCCCTAATAAAGTATTAGTAAATACCATATATATATCCTCTTAAAAAGGTAAACAGTACTTTGAAGAAAATATTTTGACACCCAAGTGTTCTGTAAATATTTTTACTATAGCCAAGTGTTTTATTATGACATGCAAGATTTTAATGATCAGATTCATACACTGTAGTGCATGTGCTTCATCCACGTATCGTTTTACTACTCTTCATGCAAAGAAGAGCGCTATGTAAACAATCTTGCGATTGATTGGTTTTTTCAAACAATATATGATCAACTAATCAATTGTAAGAGCGTTGAATCAGTATTTTGAATTTTTACCCAAGTAGGCAAAAACTTGTTCAAAGAGTTCGCAGAAAATACGTGAAGAAATTGTTCTAGTGTCTTTATTGCAGACTTTGAACAAATAAACTCTAATCACGGAGGAGGAGGGTTAGGAGGAGGAGAAGGAGGAGGAGAGTATTGAGTCAACGATCTATTTATTAACGACTATTTATTTTCGCGAAATTTAATTTCAGGGCAATGCACAAAAATGAAGTTATTGCATTGCAACAAGTTTTACTTTGAGCAGCCATCAAGTATTCACGTATTTCTGAATAGATCTATAAGAGCAAGTTACACTCAGATGAATCATAACAAAAGTAACCCGTACAGAAGCGTGTTAGGTCAACAAACTTGTAATGGATTGGTTTCTTCGGTACGAAGAAACCAATCCATTGCAAGATCGTTGACTCAGCACTCTCCTCTGTATATTTTATTTTTGAGACGGTCCCTTCATCAAACATTACTAAATCTTAATATCTGATCCATTAGCTTTTAATTGTTCCTAATTTATCTGATCCGTTAGCTTTTAATTGTTCCTAATCTAGTACACGAGGAGGAAAAAAGGGGAATTATTCATACAGTAGTAAACTAAATATGTTTTTAATCATAATGTATTTGTATATATATATATTTTTTTTTTGTAAATGTCGTAAATTTTAATGAGGTTCATAACTTAGCTTCTTTTACTGATGTCACAAATAAAACCACGACAATTGATTGGATGAAACCATGATATATATATAGCACGTATCATCTCTGATACTGATAGCTATTGCTGATATGAAATTGAAAAACACACTGACAGGATAACCGCAATCTAGACAATGCTGATAACCACGATAAAAAGTAACAGCATTGACATCATTAAAAACCATTCATTTAAATAATAATAGGATAACCAGGATCTAGGCAATTGAATTAAAGATTTCGTAGTGTTTGTATTCAGGTTAAACATATCCTTGCCGCCTAATCAACGTCGAAAAACGTCGTGACGTCAAAATGACGATAGATTAGTCGTTGCATGCCAACAGGGATATTGCTTAGTTCAAGAAACCGAATTAGTGAAATTAATCACAGGAAATTGTAATGATGTGAATACACATCATGTGTGAAATACTCATAATGATTAGCCTAGTTAACTCCATCGAAGCCAGGCTAAAACGATTGAACTAAAGTATTTTACAAGTATATAATTGATTTATATGAATACATACTTCCGGAAGTCCTTGCTAAGTTATAGAAGTATTTTCTTACAAAAGATCATAGGGGATATTACTCGCAGGAAATTATTTATTTTGTAATGTTATAAACAAACGTCAAACAGCACTGAGTCAATCCAATTAAATCAAATAATGTTTTGTCAATAATCCCAGTAGGCAATAACTTGTTCAAAGTCCGCAGTAAGGATGCTAGAACAACGTTTTCAACATTGTTCTATAACGTCTTTACTGCAGACTTTGAACAAGTTTTTGCACACAGGGATACCGTTCCACTTCTCATTGCTTTTTTTTCCTATTGAGGAAAGGTAATTTTTTTAATAAGGCAGAAATTTCTAATCAAAATCATTGCATTGTATTGGTAGATATTGATGTCACAAACCTCAAGAAAACTGTTAGACATCACCTGTGGAGGAGTATTTTTGAGTATAGTTGTCATCTTTGCAGCTGAAAACTATACACAAAAAATACTCCCCCACGGATGATGTCAGAGATTTATGTTGAGTCACATGATGTTATCACTGTGTCATCACATCTAACAATACTAACATCCAAGTTGCTTGAAAATGTTCAGAAAAATCTCTCCTCCACAGTGGTGACAGACAATTGTGTTTTTTCAAAATAGGCTAGTTTGTTATACTGAATGCAGCTGAAAAGTTGGTTAAAATAACTCTCCAATGAAGAGTTTTACGTCAATGAGCATTCAATTGATTGATTTCCCAAGTACAAAGAACCGACCAATTGTTGACTCAGGTACTGTCTTCTACAAATAACAATTTGGGTCTAAGTACGAAATTGTCGATAATTGTATTAAGTAGTAATGTTTTATATAAGATGAGAAAACATGAGAAACTTATTACGAAGTAAGGATGAATAAGCGAAATCTCTAATCATATTATACACTTTCAAAGGTTCTCATTTAAATCTTTTAAGTGAAAAGGGACCACAAATTTATATAAATACAAACCAAAACATCAACAAAAAAAAATAACAAGTTCGTGAGAGAATGAACAAAATTAAAAAAATAAGAATTAACCCAGGGTGCAAAATCTTGTTCAAAGTCAGCAGTAAAAACGATAAAACAACGTTGAAAACGTTGTTCTAGTGTCTTTATTGCAGAATTTAAACAAGTATTTGCCCAGTGGGGCTAGAATAGCCCCAAGTAAAAGATTTACTATTAAAAGTACCAATCCTCAATATTGAATATCACCCGTGGATGAGTGTTTTTGAGTACAGTTTCCGGCTTCGCAACTATTTTTTACAGTACTTTGAAAAAAGAACTAATAATCACTGTGGAGGAGTGATTTTTTTGAAAGTCTAAAACATTTGTTCAAAATCGGCAGTAAAAAGGCTAGAACAACGTCAAACGACATTTTTCTAGCGTCTTTACTGCTGATTTTGAACAAGTTTTTGATCACTGAGAAGTATATTTGTGATAGAACTTATATAAAAAATATAAGGTGTAAGACTGAAGTGCCACTGAAGCTATGCTAAAAAAAACACTCCTCCACAGTGGTTATTTTCTCTTATTTTAAACGCTAAATATATTTGAACTACCGAGAAGCTTTTATGTTTATTTATTTATAGTACAATAATATGTGTGTAACCTGAAGCTTCTTAGCTTGTGCAGATCTTGCTGTGCTGATTAAACAAAAGTTGTGATTCTAGCATCTATTTCTATGATATTTCAATGAATTTTAGTATTTTAGATATTATTATGGTTTTCTATTTCTATTACAAAAGAAAATATATCACACATAACATAAAATATTCATTGAAATGCACTGTGAAGAGTACTGAGAATCAATTGCGTTTTCGGTGATATCTGAGAATTATTAGAACATATGTAAATAAAAAAACGTCAAATGCTACTTGAACTCTATATAAGTTATCTATACAAAATGTGAAAATCTGACATTATTAAGATTTCAAAATCAATGTTTTTTCCCTTGATTATTTCAAAACCATAACAATAGTTGAAATAAGGGCATATAATCACTGTGGGAGAGTGTTTTTGTTAGCATAGTTTACGCTACAAAGCCAGAAACTATGCTAAAAAAATCCATTCTTTACAGTGATTTATTTAATCTTTATTAGCCCAAATAAGTATTTTGGTGATAATTAAAAAAAACTCTTTCCAAAATACCCTGCCGGGAAAAACCTGTTCAAAGTCAGCAAAATAACGTTAGAACAACATTCTGTAAACTTTTACTTTATTTTGCAAGACCTCTCTGCGGTGAAGATTATTATTATTATTATTTAATATTGTTGAATTGTAAGTAAACATAGGATACTTTTGCTATTTACAACTGAATAAATAATCAATATTTATCTCAACACAAAATAAACATGAAAACAAAAATAGAGCGAACATGTACAATGAAAAATTCATTCAATAAAACAATCAATCATGATAATATTGTATAGTAACAAACAAACTAAACATTCCGTTGTTATTCATTGAAGATAAAAACTTCTATAGGTATTCATTCCTTGTACCTTTAAAATCCTGAATCCTATATATCAACCATATTCGGGCTGGGGGTGGGGGTCGATTCGCCCCCTGTGACCTTTTATGCAGCAACTTTTTTTATATTTGTCCGATTGGCCTGAAATTTGGTGACTGTCTAAAATTTATTTGGGGTCATTTTGAAATTATTGGTAAAACAGGTGGTAAAAAAATTTATTTTTTTCTTCTTATTTTTGCTTGAAAAACGTTTTGGTATTATAGTTTTGGAAGAATTTTTTTTCACCTAAGTTTTTTTTGCTACAGGTGATCTTACACCTGATGCCGTCAGCAAAAGAATTATAAGATCAGCCAAAATATATTTGCGCTAAAATGTTCAGATAAGAATGAAGCATAACCTGACCAAGTTTCATACATATTGCATTAACGTATCAGAAGTTATGTAGGGAGGGGGAATCAGCCCCGCCCTCAGACTTACGCCCAACCCAAATAGGGTTAATACGGTTGCTCAGATCTTTGTCTGTCTGTCTGAATCCCAGACATTGAGGAAGTTAGTGGCAGTTTTTGAAGATTGGCTCTTTGACCATTGAATATTTCCTGTCTTATTATTACTGTTATTATTATTATTATAATTATTGAAAATCTCTTGTCTTGTATGCCTAAATGTAGTTAATCCCTAGCAAAGCTTAGCATAGAATGAAGGTATGTTGGTAATGTGAGAGCTTATCAGCAGGCTTTAAATGCAAGATTGTATCTGTTTACTAAGGTGAGTCTGCAAATGTTTCCCTTGATGTCTGTCTGTCCGCACTACTCCTTCGAAACCGCCCGACCATTTTTCCTGAAATTTGGTAACTGAGAGGCTAAAAAATAATTCGGAAATATGTCCATTCTTTGAGGATTTTTGCCATGCAGAAATGGAACCGCTGCATGCTTTTGACTGAAATTTGGTATTCTAAACCGAAATCACATGGAGCGTGAAATGATATAATTTTTTTAAAAATTTGCTTCGCTTATTCACCTCGCCAAAAGGGTTTCTGCCCAATAAAAGTATAAGCGCTTAATGTTATCTGCTGAAATTTGATATTCTAAACTAAAATGGCCTGGAGCAAGAAATGATGTAATAATCTTTTGAGAATTTTGCCTCGCTTATTGGCCTCGTTCAGTTTTTTGCTCTTTTGAAGGTTTTTAAGTTGTGAAAATAGAACCGTTTTAAATTTTCAGCTGAAATTTGGTTTTGCCCATTAAAATCATATGGAGAACAGAATGGCATTTTCAACAAGGAGTTTTGGTTGAGAAAATTAGAACTGATTTACCTATTAGACTGAGATTTGGTATTTTAAACTGAAATCATCTTGGGAAAAACATGTTTCTTCAAGACATCATTGGATTAAAGCTAGTTTTAAATTATCTTGCATTATTTTGCAAGGTGGTTAGAAACTGCCTGTAAACTATCACAGGTTACCTTGCATCCCA
>JAULBZ010001801.1:3971-20643 GCA_032360805.1 Neoturris breviconis
ATGTCTTAGTTTTTAGATGTTTCTTTTAAGCATGACTCGTATAATGTCTTAGTTTTTAGATGTTTTTTTTTAAGCATGACTTGTATAATGTCTTAGTTTTTAAGTATTCTTTGTACTCAGTACCAAATTTTAATTTCAATTGATTTTTAACATACTTCAGGATAGTAATAGCATCATGATATAACTCTTCTTTCATTAAACAGGATGCAATTTCTCTATTTGTTAATAATGCATCTACATGGTCATAATCTAGTTTTCTGGATTGCTGGTTATAGATATCTTGCAGCTTCTGTTTTGTTTCTTTCACGTTAATATCTTCAGATTCGTGGATAACATTGTTAAACGATGTTTGCAACGTATGTGGATGGTCAGCTCCTATGGTTGTGTCTTGATCAGATTCGATTTGTTTGAACATATCGCTTGCTTCAGACTTTTTGATTTGCTTAGATAAAACAATAGCTATTACGAGTTTAGCCTGTAAAATTAAGGGATGTTTCGACCCCAGTTCAATAACCGATTTGTCGATTATATTCTCCAATGTTGTTAATGATTCTGTTAATAGTCCTTCTTCTATTAGACATTTTGCGAAAGTAATAGTGGTGTTTATCTTAACAGCATGCCATTCACTTAAATTATTAGCATGGGTAAAAACGTAATTACAATGGGACTTTGATTTAGTGATCTTCCCTTGAATGTGTTGACATCTTGCAATCGATGAATATGTTCGTAACATGTACAAATCATTCTCTGCAAACATACTACTTTTTTTAATATCAGTTAATAAATGAATAGCATCACTATAGCGACCAACATCAATGAGGCAATTTGCTAATCGATATTGTGCATGTAACAAGGGTTCATTTCTTTCACCATTTTTATTGTATCCATCATATACATGCTCAAATGCATTCAAAGCTTTCGAATACATTCCCATATTATGTAAGCATATTCCCAAGTTTAAATCGTCTATCAAATACGTTGAATAATCATTTCTTGTTAGATCTAAACGACCTTCTTTAATATGTGTATATACCTTAAAAGCTTTCTCATAATTTCCAAGTTGCAGGAAGGAATTTGCTTTATAATTTTGCGAAGCAAAGTAGATATCTCGGTTACGACCCCACTCATAATACGACGACTTTGTATGTTGTTCAATTTCCAATGCAATAGTTAATGAATCTTTGTAGAAGCCAAGGATATACAAACAAAATGCTAGAGAAAGCTTCGATCGCAAGAGAAGGCTATTAGTTTCGCCATACAACTTAATTCTCTTCTGGTAGATATCGTTTTTTATAACACTTTCAAATGTGATTTTTGCTTCCTGGTATTTGCCAAGTTGCATAAGAAACCTCGCCTTGTTATCGATAGCAATGAAATAATTTGGATCGCTTTCACATGACGGTAGTGACTCATATTTTCGTAAAGTAGGTTCTAGATAATCTAGTGCTCTCTGATATTCAAACAACTTTGAAAACTCACATGCTATGCTGTTCTCTGTAGCAAGAGTAGAATTGTGATATTTTCCTAAAATATCCCTTTTTTCCGTCAGCAGAGGCAGGTGCATTTGCAGCGCTTCACTGTGCCTACCTAATGCAGATAAACAAATAGCTGTGTCGTTTCGCAAATTCATATACGATATTAAATTTATTTGATTTGAACTGGTTTCATCGTTAGTTAGTTCAAAACAGATCTTTAAAGCTTCTTTGTATTTGTGAAGAGCCAAGAGGCTATGTATTTCTATTTCATATATTTGTAACAGTTCATCGCAGTTTTCTCCGATCGAACTTTTGTAAAAGTTCTTAACAGTTTGTAAAATATTACATAATATATCTTCTGTATCCATATTCGAGAGGGCATGAAAAATATCTATCATTCTGTGTGCAAGATTCATTTTAACTGTTTCGTCATCTGGCATAGTTTGGTGTAAATACACTACATGATGTATCCATGGTTTTCCAAAATCGTAATGGTTTACGTGTTCTTTTCCTGAAATTATATCGCGAAATATTTTAAATAACTGATTGATACATTCGCTATGGTTAGAAGCTTTAATCAGTTCATTTCGTATAACCAGCTGTACTAACGAATGAACAGACAATGTAATTTCTCTTTTCTGATAATTTCGGATTACTCTGATAATTGATAATTGCTCTAAAATCATCAAAGCAGGCTCCAGTTCTCGTGTTTTGTATTTAGTGGATTGTTGTAATATCTTTTTATCGATAGATATTCCATCCATGAAGGCAATTAAATTTACAAGTTCTAATGCAACTGCATGCTTTGTATTTCTTAATGAACTTAGTGTCATCATCAATGAACCATAAAAATTGTGTTGGTACATGACATCATCAGCAGAAAATGATAATAAATAATCTTCTTTGGCATTTTTAAATTGCTCTAGATATTCTGAGATTGTCATTGCGTTAAATTTCATATAGGCAATACTTTGCTGGAGGGCTACTGGAAATCCCTTTAGCAAGTCATACAGCATTTCTGGAGATTCCTTCTCAAGAATAAGTTCTTGCGGCAAAAAGTTTCTAATTAATTCCACGGTTTCGTCTCTAGATAATGATGTTATACTTTTTTCGTGGAATCTTTGTCCCCAACAGGATATTCTAGACGTTATCATGATAGATGGTTTAACTGTCAAAGGAGACATGTTCTTTGGCAGATAATCGATAGGGATATCTGCAGAGTCGGCATTATCAAACACAAATAGCACATCTCGATCCGAAAAGAACTTATAAATCCTTGTAACAACATGTTCTATGTCACAAGAACCACGCTCATCATCGCTTATGATTTTTAAATGCGATGCTAGTTTCATGAACGAACCCTTCAACGACGCAGAACTGCTTGAGTTTAACCAAATAATGTTATTATTATAATGTTCTCGATGTTCATAACAATAATAAAGAGCAAGAGATGTCTTCCCAGTTCCTGCAAATCCTGTTACTACTGTTCCTATTTTCCCTTCGTCGTGAGAAGTTATCAAGGAATGTAAATCTTTAACATCTGTCTTTCTTCCGGTAAATGAAGATATCAAAGGCAATACATCAAACCAGACATCTTTCTCATAGCAGCTTTCCATTTCCTCGATTTTCTTTTCCAATTCTGTAATTTTGTCATCAGCTTCTTGCAGTTCATTTAATTTCTGATTGAATAATTGAACTGTATTACCATCAATTGGTTGTTTCATTAACTTGTTTACGATGTTGATATCAGCTCCTAATGCTACCATTGAAGCACCAATACTATTTAAATATGATGTGTATTCGGCATACTCTTTACTTAATCTGCTATGTTGAAGATTATTCCTGCTGATATGGATTCGTACAATATGAGCTGAATCGCTTTGATCAGTTGTTAAAGGTTCATTGTGCCATCCTGTTTTTGGTTGAGGTATCTTTCTTACAACACGAAGAAGCACTTGCAACATGCTCACATCATATTCGTTTGGATTTGTCTTACCAGATTTTGGAAAGATAATGTCTATTTGCGCTTGCCGTAGAATTTTCCGTAACTTCTTTTCCTCTTTTAGTAAAGCGTCTTCAAATGTGATTTTTCCAGTATTATAAGGAGCAAGAAGATAGTCACGTAAGGTATTTGTTGACTCATCAAGCAATTTAACCAATCGAAGACCTTGTTCCTCGTCTTGTGAAATTGATACTAAATTGGACATCCTAGAATGAAGAAAATTGATCATTGATTATTTTCTCTAACTTGAAAATAGCTCAAAAATACGTCTTGAGTAGATTTAACTCTAAAAGAGTCGCGGGATGATATTTTCATTTCGTTAGGCCAAATTTCAAAGGCTTCTTAGTATAAAAATGAAAAAAAAGGCCATAATCTGAAACCACCTAGAACAATGTTAAATTAGTTACTCAAAGTAAAACTTGTTGCAATGCAATAATTTCCTCTTTGTGCAACATGGGCGCTGTACAAAAAGGAGGTTATTGCATTGCAATAAATTCTACTTTGAGCAACCAACGTTTTCATTTATTTGTCGATAGGTCTATTAATTGTTGATTTAAAATTTAAATTATATTTATCCTAAAGAAAGTTTATTACTTATCTTAAAGATTACGAAAAAACTGGTTTGTTGTATGTAAACCGGATTAATAATAGCATGTGATATTAAATAATATATCCACTCGTTCACAGATTACATAGGGACTCATAACTTAGCAGATGTTTATTTCGAGCCAAGGTCGTCGTACAGGTTACTACAGGCACAAAACGTTGAATGAAATTTGAAACAACATGAAGGCAACATCGCCATGTCGTATGTTGTTTAAAGGTTGACGCGCTGACGGGTATCCCAATACACTAACGTTCAATTTATATATAATAAATACAGACGGCGATTGCGTAGACAAACTTCGCAGGAGCAATGTCAAGGAGAATGGGAAGAAATATCCTAGTATTAATATGACCACGGATATTCTTGATATGAACTATCCAAAAGAAAAAGACTTGTTCAAGGTTCACAGTAAAGACGCTAGAAAAGCGTTGCCAATTTTGTTCTAGCGTCTTTACTACGGACTTCAAATATGTTTTTGCTTTTGCTGGGACGCTACATATATATGGCCGCTCAGAAAATATTTATTCGCTTTATGTATATACTAAAGAATATATACATATATACCTCGCTTCCTTTACTTTCGTATACAACTTTATAAAATCATGTCTTCACAAGTATATCTGTAATAAGAAAATAATTGATGGCGATGTAATTAGATCGCATCCCTTCTTCGCGTTGTTGAAAATCTTAAATATATATGCAGGATAAATTTATAACACCCAGAAGAAGAGTTTAAACTACAGTTTTATAATCTTTATGTTTATTTAATTATTTCGAAACTTCAAATTCATGATACTTCTCATGTTTTTAGAATATCCATTTCGATCATTGTACGCAACTCTTACCTGGTGGTGTTTTAGGCAGTCTTTACATGGACCCCTAAATGAATTTCAACCTAAACGATCTTCATTTGATTGGTTTCTTCGGTACGAAGAAGTTTGTTAGTTTGTTCTTTTTTTAATTTTTAAAAATATACCTCCTGAAATTTTATTTTTCATTATATATTTGTAATGCGAGATATGGAAAGTCAGGGGGTCATGGTCGTCAAGAAAGACTTTCGTTGATTTCCATCAGACGGGAAATTCCGAACAAAAGCCGAAATGACATCGTGTGACGTCAATTGCTACCAATGGAATGCCCTGTTTTGGCTTTTGCGTAGAATTATGTCATTATCAATATTTGCACTACGGAAGTCTATATTGAATATGGACATGTACAGCTCTGTATATAGAAATACAGAGTCTGGATTCGGAGCTACCTATACGGGACCGTGTTCAGCAATCACCCTTTGATTTATGAAGATAACATATTTGTAAACATATAAGTTCCATCTATTTTAAACTTTATAATAAAAATCTCATGAAGTCAAAACAAAGAAAGTCAGAATTATGAACCTGGTTCGCTTATTCCTATAATCAAGCAACTAAAACCAAAATGCAATACTCGTAGTTTGTCTTAATCTCATTTATGTGTTAAGAGCCTTTAGTTATTATTGATTTTCAGTACCAAAACTTAGATTCTGAAAATCCTGATTTTTGCTAAACAACACTTAAGCAACATTTATACAAAATTTCAGCAATTTTTTAAGCAACATTCCTACTAAGTCAAAAGTCAAGTTGCTTATAAAACGTGTATTCAAATAACAGAGTACCATAAAATTATGCTACCGTAACACGCGATTATCAGACAGAATGTTCGATTTCATAACATAACAGACTGGTTTCTACTAGATGGGTTTTGTGGCAGGATAGCGGTTTTGTGCCTGGGATGTTTACGAAGTTCTTTGGAAGAGATAGATGCTCGAAGAAGATAAGTTTTTTTTCATTTTGTGTTTTGATTTTTAATCCAAATATACTTCACCAATCTTATAAAAAAAAATGTTCAACTCTCGTGCAAAATACCCACAGCAAGGTCCTTCCACAAGTTCAGTCGATAATAGTGTCAGCAATGCAGAAATGTTAAAGTTCTTACAACTTTTCAAACTGATTTTCTGAGCTCACTATTTGCAAACGCCAAGTCAAAAATGAACTTGTCACTAATGCAGATTTTATCTACAGTGGCGAGAGAGATCATGATTCTGTGTCAATTTATGGGGAAGTGAATGTAAGGATGATGAACCACTCTCTAAGAGATCCAAAAACTCTAAAGCATCTTGGACACAGGAGAAGACAGAAACTGAAGGTTAGCTAGAGCCTCCCGAGATTCCTAACGGTATCACGCATAATTACGATACTTGCGAGTGATTGTGAGATTCCGAGAGAACCTCTGCAGACAAAAGGATTTACCTGCCTTCCTTTCAAAAGCGATCTGTCTGCATCTTGGTCTCAGTTCACTTTCTATCTACAGAGATTCTCTCGGAATCCCACAATCACTTCCCAGTAAGTATCGTAATTCTTGTGGAAACCACCAATTCACTGACCGCCTATTTTTGATATGGCATCATAGAGGGTGGCTATTTTGAATTTATCTTCCAGAAAAATATTAAGTACCTTAAAAAGGTGACTTGTGCTGTGCTGAGTATCACGTTGATACGTTTTGAGAAACTACTATTTTTTTTGGGAAATATCAGTGTGTCAAAAGAGATCTTGCCTGCAAAATACTCATCCAATTGGTGGTCGATGGGTCATTGGTCGGTTCTTGGAGGATCGTTAGTCGGTGGTTTTCTCATAACACAAACATAATATTGTAAAAGTTTGAAATTAAGCCCCCCCTCCCCCCTGTATATAACTTCCTCCACACCCGAAAATAAGCCCACTCCTGGTCTAACACCTGAAAAAGAGCCTCCCCACCAAATATGGGTTTATGCGCCTATATTTGGTATGACAAAATAAAGCAAGAGCATCATAGAGCCCCGAAATAAATAAGAAATTTATGTTTCTGTAGACAAAAAACTTCTTCTAAACTTCTTTTTCTATTATTTTACTAACACTTGAACTAGCACAAACGCTTGCCATAGTATAAGCCCACCTATAGCTCTAACGCAAAATGTCTTCCATGTATAAGTAACCGTAAATAGGCCCCCTTCCCCGAAAATAATCTCAGCAGAAAACTCTTATGACTTGTATAAATTCAGGGCTTCATTTCGGAATTTGACAGTATATAAATATATAGCAATGTATTTATAGAAATTTGAAAAATCTTGTTTCGCTCAGTTCTGGACGTCAGCGTTTAAACAAGAAATTTATTCAAAACAATATGGCACCCTGGCGGAATCCCCCCTCCCTCTCCAGCAGAAATAGGGTTAACAAAGTGATCTACTTCTTTCAACTAATATTTTCATATTTTCGAGATTAAAAGAAACTAGAAGCCGATTTGCGTCTGAAAGAATTCTACTACAGAGATGCTGTGTGAATGAACATATCAAGCTTCGTAAAATACTAACGAATTTTTCACAAAATACAAAACAGAATTTGCCTAAAATCTCTACACCCGAAAACCTGATTTCTCGGATCTCAAGAAAGTGGCATTTTGTCTTATTTTATACAGTTTTGTTAAAAGATACAATTTGTTAAAATTTGTCTATTGTTAATATCTCCTCATTTTAAAGCAGGAAAAATCATACCTCTGCTTGAGTTGCACAGAATGATTTGACCTAAGTGTCAAAATCAATATACAGTACTTGGCCTATGCACAAAATATCCAAATTTTAGTAATCATTAATTTAAGATTTTAACAAACCATATTTCCTCTTTTAAATGCCGCCTGATAATAAACTTTGCATTTATAAATTAAACCCTCGCCCTCATAACAAATACCGCATGTGCCATGTGCAAGAATAAATGCCGCATCGTTTAAAAGATGAAGCACGGTACCTTATTAGCCTAAATATTTGCGGGTACAAATTTTCGCTAATTCTCTATTTTGGTAAAATAAAACTCTGTAAAGTTCAACATTCCTAGGAATTACTGAATGAAGAAAGTATAATCCGTTGAAGAAACATTTTTTATCTTTTAGGTACAAACATTCAAATGTGTTTCTGTCTATTGGCGGACATTAACCCTAGTTTAACTGCTTGGAGAGGGGGGAAATTTTGCCGGAAATTATTTTTATATCTCCAGAACCGTTTATGCTGTGCAGCTGAAACTTTGGGACTTTTAATATAATTTTATTACGAAATTTTGGCGAACATAAAATCCTAATAAATCATGCGGAATGTGAGTTATGAGTAAATTCTCAGGTGCATGTACCTTGTTTTTGAAAACTTTTGTTTGCTAATTTGCTATAAGCTACACAGAAATCATTGTCTGTACATAGTTATTCCTTCTTAGAGTTCAAATAACAACTTTATTTCATTATAAATCGATTTCGCAAAAATTCACGAAATGAACCTACATTAAAAGAGCGTTACAACGAAGGGTCAACGACCTTTTTAGGAAGATGCTATTAGAAAGTTATGCTATTTTTTAGGAGCATAGGTATAGGTATATTTTTGACATAATTCCTAGCACTCCCCTATAAGAACATCACAAATATTTTCGACCTAATATGATTTTTTTTTCCTGCAGAAAATTCGCATATTTATAGGCAAATAATCAATTTATCATATTTCTTTAAGCAATACTTATTGAAAGTTGAAACTTTCAGGATTAATAGACAATATATTTATCTTTTGAAAAATTATATTTTTTACATTATTACTTATGCGCATGCGTGAATTTAAATTACCCCAAATTTGGTGCTATGTGAGGCATAAATAAAAATAAGTATAATTTTATATGGCCAAAGATTACCCGTGCACCTTTATGGAATACTTAAGTCACAAAATTGGTATGATTCTTATGCTCCAATGGCCACCAGGGTTGCACCAGTTGATCAATAAAATTTGATTCTTATAGGTATTCTGAATGATCAGTTAGGCTAGTATGGTGTTTAAACCGTATTAGGAAGTTTCTTGATAAAGAGCGTACTCGACGATTATACAACGGTTTTGATTGGTCTAATTGTAAGTACTGTCCTCTTATCTGGATGCGTTACATCAACGTTCTTGATGGAAAAATCAATAGAGTTCATAAAAGGGCTTTATTCCTATCTCTACTGGGGGTTCAAAGAATCTCTTCGCCCCTGCTACACTTTTTTAAAAAACTAAATACAAACGGGAGAGGGAAGATGACTTGTTTCCTTGTATCAATATTTCCTTATTCTAGCGTCTTTATTGCGGACTTGATACATGTTTTTCCCACTGGGATATAGCTGCATGTTATAGACGGCCATTTATCGAAAAGTACACGTGTGCAAAGGTTGATTAGGTGAAATAATTGCTGCCAAAGCCAAGAGAAGACATTCCATGGGTAAAAATTGACGTCATAACTTTTAAATGGTTTGTATGTAATATTTTTGTTTTCTATGATTCTGAATCATTTCAACATACTTTCAATATTTTATTTTTCAATATGAAAGTTCTTTATTAGTGATATAATTAATTTTTAAAAATTCAACATGATAGTGTAAAACTACGTGAAGTAATTCTGCGAGAAGGACTACCGAATAAAGACTCGCATAGTAACTCTGTATGCGTACTGTGTATTGCAATCTAAAAAAAATACACACTCCGTATACAAATATACCAAGTCCGTATTCAGCAGTGTTTCACACGGTGTAATATGTTCCACAAGTATATATCCATTGTTTTATTGTTGATTTCCATTAGGCGGAAAATTTCGCGATAAAGTCAAAAGAAGACATTTCATTGGTAGAAATTGACCTCGACACATCGTGTGATAATAATTTCTACCAATGGAATGTCTTTTTTTGGCTTTTGTGCAAAATTTTTCGCCTATTGGAAATAAACCGTTACACAAATCATCGTTTAAAACGAAACTCCAAATGGTATCCACATTCCAAAGATATGTTTTATTTACTTGGAATTAAGGGCCAACACTTCTTCCCTTATTCCAGGGAAAATTACAAAATTATGAAATTCAAATAGTGGGCATTTATAGTTCCGTGTCTTCTTCTTTTTCGGAATCTACCTTGTCATTAGCTTCAGAGTCTACATTATCATTTTGATTCGTCTTGGCAATGTCCATTTGGTATTGATTCTCATACCTTTTATCTGGCACTTGTTCTTTATTTAATTTACTTTGGAAAGTAGTTAAAACATCGCATTGACAGTCCTGATGATTAGATGGAATATCATATTGGCAATTATTCAAATTTGCGGGATTACCTATATCCGTTCTTGTGCAGAATTTTTCAGAGTCCATCTGGTAATGATTCTCACAGCTAGTTTCCAGGACTTGCTCTTCGCGCATTTCGCTTTTACAAGTACTAGGTATATCACTTGCACAGTTCTGGTTATTAGTAGGAATATCGTATGGACAATTACTTATATTTGTAGAATTAATGTCATCATCAATACCCTGTGTTGTAAAGGAATTATCACAAAGCTGATTTAATGTGGATGCATGAGATACTTTTTCTAAGTTTATGTTAGTGTATGCTGGTTCACGTAAATTTATTGGTGAATTAAGATTTGAAGCTAAAATAAATAAAACAGAAAGATATGAATGATCTCTAAAAGAAGACATGGATTGATAGAATGAATCTCTATCAGGGCATGTCTCTTATAACGTCACCATATGAATGATATAAATGATCTTTAAAGCCAAAAGAAGATGACATTAATTAATAGAATGAACCACTATCAAGGCATGTCTCTTACGTCACCATGTGAAAGATATAAATGATCTCTAAAGTCAAAAGAAGAAAGAAAGAAATATTTGACTTTTCCTACAATTTATCTAGGATCATTTTGAAATAATATTTTTTTGATAACTAGGGATAATTTTTCCCTAGCAGCCATATTTTTGACAGGTGGTAAAAAAAAAACCCTCAATTTTGGTATATAGTTTGGAAAAAAAAGTAGTAATGACGTCATCAAAAAAATAATATTAATTGAGTATTGATCCAACTTTCTGGAAAGTTTCAACACTACAGCATGGTTTCAGAGCCCAAAGAATCCCGGCATGAATAGGGCTTAGCCTTATAAATAAAAACTCAATGTGGGGACCTTTATTGTAGTATTGGTAGCTGTGGTATTTTATTTTAAGTATAGCTTCAGTATTTGTAGCCTGAAGCCATATATAGCCTGAAGCCATATTGCAAATTATCTCTCAACAGTGATTATTTACACTAATTACACACAAAGGGAAAGCCTGCTAAATACGGTCCCGTATTTCTCCGTATTCTGGCTGTGTATTGCCAAATATGGCAATACATACTCCGAATATGGAGAAATACGGGACCGTATTCAGTAGACTTTTACGCTGTGACAGCCACTGTATTTGCAGTTAATTAATTTATTTGTGTGCTATTTTCAATATACTCACATATACTTGTTGCAGGTATATATGTATAGATTGGATCAGAATCATATGTCTCATTTGCTGCAACGTCTTGTGGTATTTCGACGGCGGCAACGAAGCTTCCTGTCGGCTTTTTTGTAATTTTCTAAAAAAACAAATAGTTCATTATTTTTCAAACATTTTAATTATCAATTTATCCAGTGGGAAAAACTTGTTCAAAGTCCGCATTAAAAACGCTAGAAAGGACGCTAGAACCACTAGCGTCTTTATTGCGGACTTTGAACAAGTTTTTTCCACTGGATAATATTTCAACTAAGAGTTAACATATTGTAACTATGGAGATACATGACGCCTAATCAAAATTGAAAAGACATTGTTGAAAAGTTTAAACAATGTGATGACGTCTTTTCAACTTTGACTGGACGTCACTTGTCGACTTATCATGGGTACGAGGTTGGTTTAGTAAGATTAGTTGGCTTCTTTATATTTTATCTAATTTTACAATTTGTTTGAGCCACACACCACACACAATATATATATATATATTTTTAATGTTACCATTTTGAATTAATAAACTGATGAAAACGATAGTTAAATTTAAAAATTCGACAACAACAACAACAACGAACATTACAGTAATTTCGTTTAATCAATAGACTCTTGAATCGCAAATCAAATTCACCATTAGTTAGGAGAATTTGACAGCGGACAATGTTTGACCAACATGTTGTTCAGCTGCGAGACGTACCACTACGTACGAACTAGATTACTTGAATTATTATTTTACTATCTATTTTCAGTATTTGGTCTTATCAATGGACCTATCTAATCGCATAGATAGGATCGCAATTTGCCATAGGTTTGGCTATGCAATCCCAATTATGAGATATTCTTTCCTTCAATGAAAAACAAGTATCAAATGTATAAGTTCTGAATTCTACTCAAGAAGTATAAGGGTAAGAATAATTTCAATAAGATATAAGCGTGTAGATGCTTTTGTTTTTACTTTAACCTTTTATTCTTTCTTAATCGTAATTCGGAATCCACCCCCGTACTAAAGATCTATTTCCATTTAGGCATGCTACTTCATTTGGGCACCTCAAACTGTATTTCTTTCTAACCCATCCCAGTGGGTCAAAACTTTTTTTTTAATTAATCAAATTGAGAATCAAGCGATTCAAGATGCCGTGACGGATTATCAAACCAATTCACACCTTGTTATTTTAGAAACTTATATGGATAAAAAGCAGTTTTAGGAATTAAATGAGTATAAGCAAAGAGATAGAGATACACTTGATTGCTGCACTTTACAATGTCGTGCTCGCATAAATAAATTCAATTCTGATACATGCGATTATAGTTACATCATACAAGATAATAATAATTCCAAAGAGCAATGCCATTGTCAAAACATACAAAAGGAGCGTCGAAGATATTAAGAAACAGTTTAGCGAAGATCAGAGTTATATGTAATCTGCCTTTCAAGATCTGTACGCTGATTTTGCAGGAGGAACTGGGGAGGTAACTCCAAAAGATTATATTCTAAGTGGTTTAACGAAAGACGAAGTTGCGCAATATGCTTGTACGCAAATTGGAAAACAAAGATGTTCAAAAACAATAAAGAGAAAAAAAATGACAAAAACAAAACTCCAACAGTGTGCATCAGCCTTAAGCTCTAAGCACTAATTGTGTATTTAATTGATTCTGAGGTTAAACAACAGTTGTCAAAAGTTAATGATCAAATGGTAATCATAATTATTTCAACCATAGTTTCAGGTTAATTTTAATCATTAATTAATATACTATTGTGCGGTATTTATCAAAGTACCGCATTAAGAAAAGCTAATGAATAAGTAAACATATAGCGCCGCCTCTGTACTGAGTATTGCCTTACACAAACCGTACACGTATAGCGCCGCCTCTGGACTGAGTATTGCCTTACACAGATCGTACACGTATAGCGCCGCCTCTGGAATGAGTATTGCCTTACACAAACCGTACACGTATAGCGCCGCCCCTGGACTGAGTATTGCCTTACACAGATCGTATACGGAGCTATACGTACCTACATTCAGTAGTATTTTACGTTACGCACAAGCCGCAACCCATGCACCAGGAAGTGGCACCCCTCCGCAACATGGCAACTTTCGAAAACTCTCTAGCTAACTCTATATGGAAGGGGATTGAAATATGATAATTACCTTGTCTTTATCGCCATGGAATCTAAAACATAAATTGTCAAATAATTAAAAACAAGGAGTGGTTTTTAGTGAGGATGTGATTTTCAGATTGTTAAGGCAGGGTTTCACTACGACATATTTCTATTATGGGTTGCGAATTTTTCTTTCGAAACACATTTCAGGTCTTGATATTCCTAGATATACTATTTGCAGCGATTTTGAAATGTTTGAAAGTTTTAGGCATCGAGCATGATTTCTTTCAGAACATTTCGATTTTTACCGTTTGGTTGGTAAATGTTTCTTCTTCTGATATTTTTATGAAAGAGACCGACAACCGACAATACCTCGAGTAATGTTCGTATTCATGTTTGTAATGGCACGTAAATAAAATAATTGTTTTGTTGCGAAAAAAAGATAGCTAGTCTTTGGGTTTGATTGTTATTTCATGCGCTTCTGTGTTTATACAAAGGTGTTTATACCTTTTCAATTCACATCTTCTCCGTCGGGTAGTCAAAATTCTATTACTCTGCAGAATCGAATAAACGGGGGTGTAGGGAGAAGGAAGGGGAGAATTTCTAGCGGGAAGGGGGATTTCTAAATAAACATGATAATAATGGTACTCTACTATCACTATCGCCATGGTTACGGACTAGTAGATTAATTCTTTTGTTCTAACTTTATGTTATTTTTAATACTTTTAATTTTTTAGTACGTTCATAAAGAAAAGTGAAATTTGTGCAAAATGTCGGAGTTTCAACTTTGACAAAAAGCCTTAAATTTTGATTAGCAAGACAAAAGGCACAGAAATTTAAATTTACTCTAACAGCATGGGCATTAAGCTGCTAGAAGCAACAGAATTTGTCAAGTTTGTAAAATGACCTAAGAACATGATCAACTCGAGAAATCTCTGAGATAAATATATTAGGCATTCCTGACACCATTATAAATAGTTATGTTTCACTAATTATCCTTTATGACACACGCCCCGGTGATAATTACCTGTCGAATGTATTGCGCATCCTCGTAAATTCAGAAATATTATACCTTACTCCTTTTAAATTTAATTAAATTAAATTAAAGGCGAAAAATGGACGTAAAACAAGCTCAAAAATATGAGGGGTGTGAGCAAAAAACTTATATTGAAATAGTAGCACAAGAGTTGATTTTCATTATGCAAAATATTCGGCGCGTTAACCAAAAGAATGCGTTTCCTTGGTAGAAACAAATAGAATGTCTTCATCTGACTTTTGAGTGGAATATTGGTAATCAAGCTTTACGTGTGAATTATATTGTGCATCCTCATAAATGAGATGATAAAATATATATTGATAGCATTAGGAAACGTCGTTAGGGAATATTCGCTATAGTATCAGGATTTATGATCAATATAACAATCAATCAAAGGAAATGGAAATATTGGCTATATATCATACAAACTTCTCCAATTAAATTGTGTAACTTAGTGATCAAAACCATGTTTGAAATTCTCAGTAAAAACGCTTTAGTGCGGATTTTGAACACGATATAAACCTGAATGAAAAGAAAACACAACAACAACAACAACAACAACAACAACAACAATTAAATATAAGCTACCTGATATGGTCTGCGTAATTTAACTTAAAATGAATTTAGTGACTTATTATTATTAATAGCGTTTTTAGACAACTCGTCTGGTGGTGGGGACTAATCTCTGTTGACACATGGCGTAAAAATGCGCTACTGAAGGATGTGGTTAGTTTTAAACTCCCTTCTTATGCCGTCAATGAAATATAACCTATTATATAGAATGTGTGTCTCAAAGAGTCTGGAAACTGAAATGAAATGAAATGAGATTAAATGACCGCAATATTACCATGAATCATTAAATGAGCAATTCTAACTTTCCTATTTAAAACATTAAAGCGCTGGTCCAATACTAAGGTTTCATTATTATTGTTATTTTTTTAGGATTATCATCAGATTCGTTTAACAACGTGAAAGACTATGGTCCCGTATATTTCCCATTAAGGAACGTTATATAATTTAGTATTTAATTATGGAAGAAAACTCTACTGATTAACAAATTAATTTTGCAATATTTCGATTTAGTTTTATTTAGTTTTTAGATACCACCATTATCAAGCTACAACTGATAAAGATAAAAACGTTAACGAACATTTATGACGTCACGTCAATATCATCGTTTCCTTTGATTTATCAAAAAATAAATCATAATAATTCTGAAAAATAACAATAATAATGAAACATTGATATTAGACATTTATCATGTAATTTTGTACGATTATAGTCCATTATCAAAGGAATAATTTGACGTAAATATCATTCGGGGAAATACTAAGGGCCATAAAAATATGCAGAAAGAATTCGAATCATGATACGAGTCTAATTTGAAGTTAATTGCTTTATTTATGCAAAAGTTATTCACATTTTTATTTTTATAGAAACTGATCCCAGAAATGTTTATTTTCATTGAATTATGACATATAAGATACGATTAAAAACGTTCAAGACAACATTTCTTGGTTCCGTATTGGAACTAATGAATGCCTTCATAACTTACTTTACCGGTTTTATAGCAAAAAGAGGGTCGAATAATCCCGAAAACCCGAGGAAAACGGGGAAAACGGAATGGTCAAATGACAAAGATTTACCAAATGATTTACATCACTATAAGTAGTAATTGGACAAAGTTACACGTTTCAATTCCAAATGCAACTTGGACTCCGCATCCAGTAGGCCTTCATGCTATGAACAGATTATATAATGGACGTGACATTTAGCCAGCAACTACACTGCGTGGAAAGAATAAACTTTTAACCTTATATTTCATTACCATAAAAAAGAAATCTCATTCCAGTTGAAACAACGTCGAAACAACGTCAAAGTAATGTTGTTCCGACATTAAAGGTACAAAATCACCCTGAGATGTTTTTTCAAATTTTCCCTTTTGTAGTCTAGATGAAAGTTCATATTGCTAATAACATATTCTGAAGATTTGACTCCATAAGAATAAATATTAGTGGGGATATAATTGATTAAAGTCGTAGGAAATTATGTATTTTCTATGCTCACTGTGTGGCAGCCATCTTGTTTGACAAACA
>JAULBZ010001802.1:0-20637 GCA_032360805.1 Neoturris breviconis
CCCCCCCCCCGCCCCCCCCCCCCGTCCCAATTATTGCATTTTCTATAGTTCTTAAAAATCTGCAATTTAAGCAAATTTAAATTTGATCGGGTTACTGTCCAAATAAATAAAATGCTCTTCCGAACATTGAAGATCCAATTAATTTGGACCATTTCGAATAGAATATATTTTCTTTCAACGTGTAAAGTAATAAATGGGTAGATTTATCACAAGATTTTATGTTGGACATATTTTCATCCAAGGACAATCGACTCTTGATAAATTGTGAGATTTTAGCCGATTGTTCTTGGATTAAAATATGTCCAACTTCAAGTCTGTCGGTTATACTTTTGTATTAATTAATAACTTTTTTAAAAATAAAGGAGCAGTTAAGGTGTAAAATGATCTTTACACAAAAATGGCAAAATATTATTAACGCTCTTAATTCCTACTGCTTAAAATAAAAATATTGGACTATTATTTGGATTGTTACATGTGATACTTTTACTTGATTGGGATTTTTTTTTGTTGAAAATACTCCGTTTTTGTGCATATTTATCCCTGTAGTTCTAGTGAATATTCGCTAAAAAATAGTTAGATAAAGCACCTTAATCCACACTAGAGGTTGATTTATACCTGTGTTTGCCTATCCTGACTTTCCTTTGCCGGGATCTAAATGTTTTTACCTCTTGTCTCAGGCTGGTTCTTGCCTGTGCCTGCATTTCTCTTGCAGCTTGTCTTCTATGCAGTCTTTGAGAAGCTCGATGTATAGGTGATTATTTTCCTGTGGGACAAGTTTGCCATAGGGCAAGAGTTTGAGGACACTGGGCAAAATCGTTTTTATTTGCCCAGTCCAATAGAATGGGACAGTAAAAAAAAACACCAAAAAACTTGTCCAACTGTTTTTGTTCAAATATTAAGTAAAATCCACGAGACCTACTACATGTGTTTTACTTGAATTGTTTCTTATCATTTGCAAATTTCTGTTCTGTGTTTCTTATTTTTTAGCCAAAATTTTTAGAACTGTTTAAGCTGCTACTTACAAAAAATACACGTTAAAAACACGTTAGGCGTGGAGCATCGCTCTCAACCTGCAGGGCTCGAGGGTTCAAATCCGACCTTGTCTACAATTATGAGGTGGCGTCATAAATATCATTTGAAGTCATTGCTCCGCTAATGATATATAGATGCAGGGACTTCCGCATCGATGTGACTCGTCAAGCTACAACCCCTCACATAAATTATGAGTCAATTTTCGAATTTTTGCAAGCAATACACACCACAAGTAAAACGTAAATGCTGAAAATAAACACTTTAGAAATATCTGTGTTGGAGTAGACTCTTTCCTAGTGACTGATTAGGGCGATGTCTGTGTTAAAGTAGCCCCATTTCCTAGTTGCAATATTGAGTAATATCTGCGTCGAAGGAGCCTATTCTTGGTGCCCGTCTACTGGTGTCTAAATAGAGCATCGCCTATGAGGAAGAAAATCATCTACTAGTTGACAAACTGAGTAATATCTATGATAAAGCAGCCCCTTTACCGGTGGGTAAATAGAGCAATATCTGTGTTGAACTAGTCCCTATACTAAAGGTGACCATTGTCTGCGTGAAAGTAGTCTCCTTTCTGGTTCCCAAATAAAGTAATATGTGCGTTGAAGAATACCATTTCCTGGTGCACAATTAGTACATTATCAGTATAGAAGCAACATTCCTTGGTGGGCAAATAGAATAATATTCGTGTCAAAATGGCCCCTTTTCTTGGTAACAGACCCTTTCAGGGTGGTCATTTGAGCATCATTTAAGTGGAAGTAGCCCCTTTATTGGTGAAAACACTGTGCCATCTGCGTTGAAGTAGCAGCTAATTTTACATTGATAGTAATACCAAAATCTAAGACTTCATTCTTTTATGACGGTCACGACTTTCTGATTTTCCAGGGGGTTATGTTATCCTAAATATGTGAAAATCATAAGAATTTTTGTTATCTTTACCCCCTAAATTTGTTAAAAAGAACAAACAAATGACTGTTAAAATATTATAAATACGGATGAGCAGCACAAAAGAGTTAACCCACTGCGTACAAGCGTGTTCAAAGTCCTCAATAAAGACGCTAGAATAACGTTTTTAACATTTTCTACCTTGTATTAGCTAGCGTCTGTCCGCGATGAGGCCCTACTATCCGAAGTCTTTCTATCGCTAATATTACGTGACGTCTATTAACAAATTGCAAACGACTACGTCATTTTACAACTACGTCATAAGCACCTTTATCTTTTTAGTCAATTTGGAATAAGCGCCCAGGTCTTCATTCCAGGAAAATCCGATTTTATGGAGCTCACCGTTCTGTTGAACTTTTTCTTAGAGAACACATATCAGTGTCATGCTGACTTGATAACGACAATGATTAAGATATTTTGTGTGCTTTGTATCTGTAGCTAGTTTATTTACTCGAAGGTAAAATTACTTATTGTTTGTAGTTTTTCAAAAAGGTTTGACCTCCCTCACCTTCCTATCCCGGAAAATTGCCCAAAATTACACTTTTTTATATTAGCTAGCCACAGTATTGTAACTTTGCAATTCCCTCTGACACGCGGCGTTTTTATCAACGTTGCGACGTCAAAACAACGTTGCGACGTCAAAACAACGTCTTTTCCAAAATCAAAACGCTCTAAGAAATCAGGATTCTTAGGGCATAAAAATTAGTAGAAACTTTAGAAGGGAACATGCTATAATGTTGAAACGTTCCAGAAAGTTACTTCAACACATAAACAACACTTTGCCACAATTATTGTTTTGATGACATCATTACTTATGATGACGTCATCAAGGCCAAACAGGTAGTGCAAAAACAAAAAATTAGGAGATTTTTTTTTTTTTAAAACTATATACTAAAATGATTTTTAAGCAAGAATAAATTAGAATGGCTATTACGGCTTGATTTGGCTTGATACGGCTTGGTTTTTAAGCAAAAAGTAAGACAAAGAAAAAATTATCCCTAGTTACTATTTTTTTTTTTTTTAAATGATTCTAGATAAGTCTTAAGTCTACTCAATAAATCACTGAGATAAATCTCTAGGGACTTCTAGTGGTCATTTTCAGCATTTGCGTTTTGCTTGTGGTGTGTATTGTTGCTAAAATTTGTAAAATGTCCAATATTTTATTTCCAGGACTGTAGTTTTAAGTCGCTAGCTTTATTGAAAAATAATTCGCCCCTGTTCAATAAGGGTCCAAAACAACATCTCTTTTTTTTAACATTTTATCATAAATAATATTCAAAGGAGCTACATTACTGTGGATTGTTTTATTGAACTAGTTTAACTATAACGTGCTGATTAGAGGAAACGCCATGCTGAATGAATTTTGGATTTACGATGCTTATTTGGAGATATTTAATCCATGTTTAGCTTGAAGAGCAAGATCTTCTTTGTACAATAAATTAACACCATCGATCATTGTTTGCACTAATTGTACTTCTGAATATCCCAAGCGATGTTTGTTTGAAATATCGTACGTAACACCTAAAATAAATGTAAAGCAGCTACGTTAAGGTTGCTTTCCACTAGGCGCAAAAATTCACTGCCACAGTCAAAAGAAGTCATTCCCTTGGCCCCCGGCCTTACCTAGCCCGCAAAAGGCCTCCTGATACTCAAAACATTTTCGTTGAAATTCTCCTTTAGTATTTGTGTGTTAAGGGGGTTACATCACAAAAATAGATAAAAAAAAATATTTATTTTGATATGTTTTTTAATCTTACCCCCCGAAAATATGAAAAAGATGTAAAGAATAACTGTTAGAAATATTGCAAGTTTGGGTGACCGGTAGGAAGGAATAAAAAACCTATTCCCATACAAATGAAAAGTCACTGCAATGAAAAGCACTGAGTTCCATCCATCATTACAAATTATTGGTTCTCGCAAATGATTGCAGAAGCAGCCAATGAGGTGTTGTGAGAAAAGGTGTTCTTATTCTCTAGGTGAGATACAATTGACTTTTTATTATTGAATTGCTAAGAACAGCTCGTTTTTCCAACTACACAAGACTCTCCCTAGACACTGTCCATTTTTGTCGTATTAACACTTTTTTTTCCAGCTCAATACAGAATCGATTTATCCCAGAACAGATCATTTTCACAGCCAAAGCTTCTCGATTTCCCAGCTGAGACAGCCAGCTCAGAACATGATCATTTTCCCAGCCAGAGCTTCTTCGATTTCCCAGCTGAGACAACCAGCTCAGAATAGATCATTTTCCTAGCCAGGAGATAATCAATAGTGAAAGGACAGGTCAAATCTACAGCTGTACCTTTTTTCTGGCACCTAAGAACAGGTCTAACTCCCAGCCAGCATACCCCCTCAGAACACCTGTTTTTGAGAACACCTCTGTTGGCTGGCTGCTTTCGTGATTGGTTTGTTCGTACGAATAAACCAATCAATCACAAGTTCTGACTTAGCATTTACAACTTAATGAAAACATCTCACTCACCAGTCTGTCCTCCTGATTCACCTCTTGTACCACGTGGTTGTAATGATAATTTAGCACAGCGTTCTTTTAATGCTGGTAAACCTTCTTTGGTCCAACCAGGTAGATCAATATGTACTGATGCACGCATGCCTAATAGTAAAGTAATATTTAACATCAATGACGTCATGTTCGCACATGTGTGACGTCAGTTCAAAAGTCTTACAACACTCAAACGCGTAAGCTGAATCGCTGCTGAAATGCTAATTCACATATTGAACATCATGTTGGTATATATCTGATCCACAACTTTGGAACAACGTCGAAACAACGTCAAACCGACGTCACGATATCGTTTTGACGTTGTTTGACGTTATTCCTACGTTAAGTACCGGCAGAGTTCATTGAAGAATTGCTAATTTAATGCTCAAATCCGAAATGTCTACATGTTTCTTAGGATTGTGAAGCCGGCACATGGAGAGTAGTATTTATTGAGGGGTGGGGAGGGAGTTGTATACATGTAGGGTGTGATCTATATGAGGATTTTGTGGTATGCTTAACTATAGTAGACCCTTCATACAAACTAGGGTTAAATACTGTGACATAGTGAACCATCGATCTGTTCCGAGATTTGATGAACAAGAATGCAAATATACAAACTAGGGTTAAATGTGACTTAGTGAACTATCTACCTGTTCCGAGATTTGATGGACAAGAATGCAAATATCCATATTTAGGGTGTAACATGAAATCCTTAGATGATTCTCCTTTTACCGAACCTCCAACTGCTTTGATACCTCTGAACAAAGAAAGACATAAGTTAGGTATTATGGAGATGTTATGGTATTATCAAGGGTTGAAACAAGTTATGTGATATGCAGCTATAAAGGGAAGAATTAAACTTTGTACCCGCCTGGGTTAGGGACTCAAAATTTTGCTTTAAAAAAACAAACTTTTTTGTTAAGGTTAAATTAACTAAAATTGTCAATCAATGAGCCTGCGATGGATTGGTTTCTTCGGTACGAATCCATTGCAAGATCATTGACTCTTGGGAAAGATTATAGATATCTTGCCGCTGCTTAGGGACCATCGCGATATTTCGGCAGAAAGCAGCCCTGGGAGCGAGGTTGTCTTAAAGGTGGATTTCCACTATTAAATCTCATTATTGGACGGATTATTGTGTATAGTATGATCAAGCGTTACTGGCATAACAATGTGTTGATGCGTTTTAATAATAATATCACAGCATAGTGTTCTACCGGCACACCGACGTTTAATCAACGTCGAAAATACGTCATGATGTCAAAACGTCGTTGATACGACCTCATGTGCTAACCAAGTTGTCACTTGTTAAAACTTACTTCGCTAATCTTTCAAACACACCTTTTACATCTCCACCTTTTTGCATTGAAATAATTCTTAACTGATCTTCTTCATTCACCCAGACTAAGAAAGTCTTTTCTTTGTTGTGAAAAATACCGCGACCTTCTGGCCAATCACGTTCCATACCTGACGTCTAAAACAAAGTGATGCAATTTCATCGATACCGTATTAAAACATATTTTGTTTGCGGATAGGACAGTGTGACGGTCAAATTAAATACCATTGGTCAAAATCTTCAACATCCGGTTCTGTTGATTTACTAACGTCCAGCAATATTGTGGTATTTTTCCTCTGTTTTAATGTTAAACAAGTTCGCCTATTTACCGAACTATACTGCGGCTAATCGAGATGTTGGGTGAAGCAATTCGAGTCAAGATCAACCCGCCAAAATTACCCGCTAAAGTCAAGATCAACCCGCCAAAATTATCTTTAAGAAAAAAAGGGTTTTTTTTACTACCCGTGAAAAATCTATTGCAATAGGAAAATTATCGCTACGATACCAAGAAATATTTATTAAATGCTGCAATACAAAAATTCATTTAGAAGTTATCATGCCAAGTATAATAGAGCTGGCCTTCCCTAGGCCTAGATCGAAGATCTTACAACTGATTGACGTAGTCAGTCATTTGCAAGCTTGATGTTTTAATTTACCTTTAAGTTCTTATCACCAGTCATAAACAAGAAATGATCATCCACGAGTTGTTGACGAACTTTTTCTTCCATTCCAGTTAATGGATAATAACTTCCAGATAGGTTGCCCTCAAGTTTTTTAAATGCAGATTCCATCAACTTTTCAACACCAACACGTTGTTCCTTAGTGATGCCAGGAGATAAACCAAAACCTTCAATATTTCTTCCAACACGAATTCTAAATGCAAATATATAGGCTATGGTATGGGCCTATTCACAAATAAACGAAAACAAGGTGTTAGCTGATCAAAGCAGAACTTGTTGCAATGCAATACCTTCCTTTTTGTGCAGTGCCCAGCACAAAAAGGATCATTGCAACAAGTATACTTTGAACAGCCAAAACCTGGTTTTCATGTATTTGTATAATATTGTCTATATTGACTAAGGATGCATTTGATTCGGCATTCCAAGTCAACTAATTAAACTGATCACTCCGCTGTACGAAACAAACAACTTTTGGAGTGATCGGTGGGGTTGTCTTCATTACTCCAGACGAATATGAATAAACGAGGTAAGTCGGCATTTTTGACGCGACAACGACATTAAAAATCTCTCGCTCGAAGACTTGTTCTTAGCCTACTATATCTTCAGTATCTTGTTCTCTTGGTTGTAGCTAATATAACATAAAAATTATTTTTAGTAAAATAGTAACTTAAAAAATTAATTTATTCGTTTATTTTATTTCTTGACTCGATTATTTTTACTTGCTGGTGGAATATTCTACTTTTGGCACTTGAGTTAATGAAGAAACTCAGATTGATCAGTGGGAAAAAACTGAATCAATCAAGCGGATCGCTCCGATCCCACTAAACACACCAGGTCGGGAGGAGGCTTGATCGGTGGGCCCGCGAATCAACCTGAAATCCGAATTAATTGCAAATTGGGTTTGATCAGTGTGATTAGTGGGCCCACTAAAGTGCGAATCAAATGCACCCTAACTTGCTAAGGTTGTTTTGAATGATGAAACTTAAATTTATTGCAAGAACAACCAACTGGCGACCTTGCAAGTAGTTGATTGTTTCATACAGAAGAAACCAATCAATTCCAAATTCATTGACATGTTACACTTCTTCGCCGTTATTATTACCTGGTAGAATGAACAGGTGCTGCAGGATCTACATTGCCTTTAAGTTTTGAAGCATCCATGTCAGAAGAATGAGCAAAATCTCCAGATAAGCCATGATACTCCAAGATCAGTGGATTGAAAACATCTTTGAAATCTTCGTAACTATCTCCATCGCCAGCATATATTCCAACGTGTTGATCATCAAATTCTACAGCACAGGCAATCGCCTATTGTGATGAAGATAAACATTTTAGCATTTTGTGGGAAGAAACCAAGGTAAACACCTGAGAGGCCTAATGTCGAAACTGGTAATTAAAGTTTCAATGTCAATTCTGGCAGTACAGAAAGTAAAACGCTAATGTAGAATGAGTCAATAAGGACCTAATGTGTATCCTTCCAGTACCAACATAATGTAGACATGCCTGTAAAAACCTGATGTAGATTAAGTTAGTAAAGACTTACTATACATGCAAATCAAAAGCTAATATGGACCCTGCCAGTAATGTCATAATGTGGATCCTGCCAGTAATGTCATAATGTGGATCCTGCCAGTAATGTCTTAATGTGGATCCTGGCAGTAAAGGCCAAATGTGTAGCCTGACAGTAAAGGCCAATTGTGGAGTCTGGCAAGACGATATATGGATCCTGACGGTAAAGACCTAATGTGGATCCTTGCAGTAAACACCAAATGTTGAGTCTGACAAGACCAAATGTGGAGTCTGGCACTAATACCTAATGTGAAGTCTGGCACTAAGACCTATCGTGGAACAAAGCGGTAAAGACCTAATGTAAATTGAAATGTAATTCTGATGTGTACCCGAAAACAGAATGTGGAATGTGGAAACAAACAACTAAAGACTATAACTTACCTTTGCCAGTGTAAAACCTGATGTTTTTGTCACATGACCAGACAGTTTATCCCACACTTCTTTCGTCACATGTTTTTGGACAAGACTATCTTTAGATTTTATATCAGGAAATGGAAGTGCCATAGTGATTTTTGTTAATTTCCTTAAATGACGAATTACTTGTTTTATCGCCAGCATTAATCTTATTTTGTTAAATATATATAGTACAGTGAGCGAAATAAGAATAAATAATCACTGCAAAGGGGTGATGTCTGAGTATAACTTCCGACTTTGTAACTTTGAAACAATGCAAAAAAAATCCTCCTCCATAGTGATTATTTGCTCTTATTTCAACCACTGTAGCACTACATGCTGAAATTATATATATATATAAAATTAGTAAAGAGCGAAAGAAAAACCAAAATCTTTACATACTAGAATATATTAAAAACATAAATTTATTTGCACAACGTTTCACTCGATCACAGTAGTTACTTGCATTTCTTTCGTCGACTAATGAACTTCCATAACTCTGCCAAATAAGTAATTGCGAACATTAATTGTAAGGAAACAAATCATACGCCCAAAACATAAAGCGTGGTTTATGAACGAAACAGCAGCATAAAGTATACTACTTATAAAACACATAAGACACGAACGTGAAGATTTGAATCAAACGATTTAAACTTTATACATCTCCTAAAGTTCTTTTATACTCCACCATAATATCTTAAAATAGAAGGATAAAACTAAGAACATTATATAAGTCAATGGCAAACTTATTAAACTTTTATGTTCAGAATATTAGGACAAACCCATTCAAAGAAAGTTTTCAGCTGTTCAAATTTTGGATGTGCTGATGCTTTATAAATGTTTGATAAGTTGGTTTTAAGAGATTTGTTTCTTCTAGATTAGTTAAAGAACGACGTTGCAACGACAAAACAGCGTCTTTTCGATGTTGATATGGCGTCGTGTGCCCGCTGGGGTAAGACGTGCTATTTATTCGACGACCTGACCAAACAAAACTAACAGAAGCTAGAAATGACTTTACTAAAGATGCTCGATTTTTGAAAGCATTTTCATATGCTTGTTTTCTCATTCTATAAAAAATCCCAGATAAAATGAGTGTGGGTCAGTGGGCACACGCCGTCATAAACAGCGTCAGATGATTGAAAAAACGTAAATATAATATAATACGAGAGGTTGAGGTGGTCATATATTGGTAAAATAACAACATCACATAGAAACCGTTTTTGAGAATTAATGCGAAGGTATTGCAACTTAGAGACATATATTGGAAATATTGAAAGAAAAAAAATCAACTACAGCCTAAAAAAAGCTGACGTCAGCATAATTAGCTATATTATTAATAGTCTGTTTTTTTAAAACTGTTCAAAATAGATCGAAGGATATTCGTGCAAAGTTTCAAGTTGATTGCATTATCCAAACAGATTTTACGAAGGAGGCATAGTAGCCCCCTCCACCAGGTGTGGGATTTTAAAAATAGCCCGGATAAGATAGGATCACTGAATCAGTACTCTTGAACGAATCGCTAGACAATTCTTATAAATAAGATTCAGATGATCCGTTATATTCACAGTCGTACTGTTGCATTCCAGTACGGATGCTTCTTCTCAGTGTTCATACCTGTCTGAAGCTATAAACCTTAACCGATTACTCTCAGACACGCTTAGCAGTTCTTAAAAGTCTAAGAAGCGTACTATAGAATTAATACCCATAGATTTAAACTATTTATAACGTCTGTAAATACTTGAACCCTAGTGGGAAAAACTTGTTCAACGTCAGCCGTAAAGACGCTAGAGCGTTGAAAACGTTGTTCTAGCGTCTTTACTGTGAACTTTGAACATGTTTTTGCCCACTGAGAATAATACCCAGTGGATACGCAACGTATACCCGACGTGTACGCTTTTTTAACGTTGATTAAACGTCACGCGTGCCGGCAGCCCAGTGGGAAAAAATTTGTTCAAAGTCAGCCTTACAGATACCAGAACAACGTCGAATGACGTTCTTGGCCGTTGATTTGAAGCCGCGTATGGTCATTTCATTATTTATAAATGGACATCACTAGACCTATTCAAAAATACATGAAAACGAGGCATTGGCTGCTTAAAGTAGAAACTTGTTGCAATGCAAAAATTTCCTTATTGTGTAGGAACATCTCGTGCTTTTCTATTGATACGTTTTCCTACTGATAGCAATCGATATTATAATGACCATCTGATGGAATAATTGATTACAATACAATATCATCATCGATTATCTAGAAAAGATAACATAACAGGATTATTTTAATAAGTTGCTCTCTGCAAGGCATCATAAGGCCACTACTTGGTAAGAGCTACAAAAGAAGAAAACAGTTTACAAAGATGAAAAATGAGAATTTAGACAGATAAGAATTAACATTAGTAGGTTTACTAAAAACGGCGTAATGTAGCTAACATGAGAAAAAGTTTAGGGTTAACATATTTTGTTTCTGTGACAGCTAAGTAAATGTTTTTTGTCTAAATAAAGTAATATCCACGAGAACTACAAGTGCTTTAGAGGTTAAAATCTTGAATAAAATATATGGTTGTGTCTTACCTTTTGCAAATTTCAGTTTCGTGTTTCTTATTTTTTCATCTAAATTCGGTGCTGTTTCTTAAAGCTGATTCTTACATGTTATAACGCATATCAGTTACAAAGAGCGTATATTCGTAGTAGACCACGAGCACTCATTTAATAGTTTGATTCCTTTTCATCTCTACTTCTTTTTAAAATCTCATCAAGAATGTAAAGTAACGTATTAAAATCGTGGAAATCAAATAGGAGACATTGCAAGATTTTGAACAGTTCTCGACGCCACAAGTGAAACATAAATGCAGAGAATGACCACAGGAAGTCTCGTCTCTAGAGGTTTTATATTTATAGAGTAGACTAAAATCTTGCAAACGATTTGAACACATCTCTGCATGCGACGTCTAATCATGATGTCAAAACGACGTCTTTACGACGTTCATTATGTCGAGTGCTCGGTGGGAGTCACACATCCCTGCAGGCACTTAACGTCTTATCAACGTCGAAAATATTAGACGTTCAGTGCCCAGTGCATAATTACGCACGACTTTAGAGCAACGTTGAAACAAACGTAAAGCAACGTCACGACGTTTTGTTGTTACTCCGACATCGTATCGCCTATATGATGCTGAGTAAGATTCCTCTATTTTAAAAAAATTGAACAAACTTACAATGTTTTTACGAGATACACACTAGCCAAATGCGAGATACACACTAGCCAAACGAATAAAATTCGTTTGACCACGATGTTTTAAACTAGATCTTTACAAGTAAACTAATGACGTCGCCTTAACGCCAGAACAATGACAAAGAGACGTCATGGCGTTACTTCTATATTATTTCAACATTAATCCATATATTGTAAGCTTTATGGGTTACTAAATCATAAAAAAAAAAACTTGTGATTGTTCTAAACTCGCTTACTAGCGGAGTGTTCTTCTTCTTAACGTGTCGAAAGTTAGAACAGAATAGCGAGGCGAGAACAAATAAGAAAGTCAAATAGTCTGTTATATTCGATGTTAATGATGATTCATAGGTTTCAGACAAATATTTAAGTAAATATGTAAATACGAATATAATATCAAGTTCTAAGTTGAAGAAGCTTGTTCAAAGTCCGCAGTAAAGACGCTAGAACAAGCGCCTTTACCGCAGACATTGAACAAGTTTTAAGCCGCTGGGTTAGAACAATAGTATCAACATCGTCGTTCTTGTAAATTTAAGAAGTGCGGTATTTACTTTTAATATTTGGACATTAATATTTGGACAAAATAATTATTCGTCTTACATGGCACGTTTTAACGGTTACATCAGTGGTCGAAATAAGAGCAAATAATCACTGTGGAGGAGGGAATTTTAACCACTACGCTCAAAAATCACTCATCCGCATTGATTATTTGCTCTTATTTTGACGACTCGAAATGTTAAAAAATATAATGATGATCTAGGACATCTCCATAAACAGACTGTGTAGTAACGTATACTGCAATTCTAGATCAAATTCCGTAGTCTTTCTAGTTGTGACAACCTATCGTACACTATAATGTGTCATATTGTACAATTAATTAATAAACCAAATCGTGATGGTCACACTATGTTAAATGAACGTTGAATCAACGTCAAAACGACGTGGCAACGTTGTTTTGATGTTTACAGGTATCTATGACAGTAAGCTCGCAATTTGTAAACAAGATTACAACTTATTTGCTCAATGGGCACTCGACGTCAGATCAACATCAAAATAGCGTCGAAACGACGTCAACATTTTTGCGACGTTTACCCGACGTCGTGTACCTGCAGGATAATTTTGTACAAGGAAGCTAAGTAATTTCATCCTAACACTTTTCGTTGTTGACTTATTTTTTTACCAAATAGCTACATCAGATGTTTGCTTTAAATCTACAAAAATAATCATTTTTAAATAATCATTTTTAGTTGCTTGAATTTAATGTGCACTTTACACGGTTTACAATATAAAAAGATTTCCATTTTCCAAGTTCCTCCCATGTTGCAAATACGGATAAAGGATAAATTATTCCACATTTCATGCAAGTAACATCCATCTCGTCTCCAGGCTTTTCTCATAAATTCACTTGTAACTGTTATGTATGAGAAAAAGGTGTCCTGGTTACAAAATATATTTTTGTTAAAATAAACTAAAATATTTATGGAAATATCTATTTTTCGCACAAAAGATTTATTCTTGTTTGCAGTGTTCATTTGTCCGTTAAGATTAATATTTTATAACGAGAGATGACAGGAAAAAGACTAGAAAAAGACTAGAAAAAATAGCCATTTTAGAACTTTTTCTTATTATTTATCTAAGATCACTTTTGAAGAAAATTGTTTGGGTCACTAGGGATAATTTTGCCATAGCAACCAAACCTTTGACAGGTGGTAAAAAAAAAATCAAAAAACATTTTTCTTTCTATCATTTTTGCTTAAAATGCATTTTGCTATATAGTTTTCGAAAATTTTCACCAAAATAAAAGTTCTTACAACACCTGTTTTGGTCTTGATACACACAACAATATCTGCTCCATAGTGATGTTGGACGGGTATTTTAATCCCTGCTTACCGGCTGTCTATTTCCATATATGGTGATGTCACGAAAATATCATAGTATGTATTATTAATTATGATATTACCAATACTTGTCTAGACATGTTTTTTGATGATTTTAGCTTGACAAAAACATTCGTGCAAGTGTGGTGGGTTATAACTGTTGTATTAAATTGTCATTCCAGCTCATATTTGATTTAACTATTTCTATATATCTTACCTAGGTATACATCTTGTAGAAAATATATAAAAATGTACTCTTATATGCCGTGATTTCCCCCCTTTTTTGTTGCCAAAAAGAATAATAAAAAACATGTGATCTTTTTGGAAGCGCCATTTTGAACGAGGCTTCTTCTTATGATCGAGCTGTGCATGTTCGAACCACTTTCCAGACTCTGAAAGTAGTTGCTCTGACGTCCTCAAAATCATACGGAAAAAAACGACGTTTGAGCGAAGATAAATGTAGCCTATTAGAACATGTATAAATTTATTTCGGTTACACACAGCGTAAAAGATTACTGAATTCGGAACCATATATAGCTACGTATCCGTAATGTGCTCCATGTTCAGTGGTATTTCATACTATGTTATCAATCAAATTACCATTCAGATACAACGTCTGATCAATAACAAAACAACCATAAGCCTAAGCCTAAGCCTAAGCCTAAGCAAATTCTTTATCCAACGTTGATCCGGTAACTGCCTGATTTTTCGGATAACATCTGTGAAGAAGTATTATCGAGGTTTTAGCTTTTCAGGTGTAAACAATTCTAAAAAACACTTCTGGTTTCTAGGATTGTCATTTCCAGGTTGTATTTACCCATACAATCGTGTTGTAAATTATCGAAAATTCTATAGGACGATAACCATTCAAGAAAAATTGTAGAAAATATGCTGACTCGACGATCTTGCAAACCATGTTAATTTCTCCGCAATGAAACACTAATCAACCCAGGCGGCTAAAACTTGTTTCAATTATGTAGTAAAGAAAACGTTGTTCTGGTATCTTTACTGGGAACTTTGCACAAGTTTTGGCCCACTGAGAATTACGAGCATGCCGACAATAAAACCCTTCTTTTATGGATTAAGATATCTAGTATACATTGGAATATCTATTGTTTCTTGATAATCTTAAACTGTTTGTAAATTAGATCTTTCCAATACTAATCTGTATCCTTTATAATGGATTCAAAAGATTATTTACTTATGGAATACTATTTTTTAAGATTATCAAGATGAAATGTAGTTGGAACCATACATCTGTTTACTGTGTTTACTCTTACAAAAATCAATCTAATTACCAAAACTATAACACATCATAAAACGAACATAAGGAGTAAGTTTGCCATGATTCTCTCTTATAAACAATAGTAGTAATTCGAGTAACTATTGACAGGTTCTTTTAGATTTAATATTGTTCTAATCGGTTTTTGATATCCTCCTTATCAAGATGAATATTCAAAACGTTAGAGACAAATCCCAGTGGGCCAGAACTTGTTTAAAGTCCGCAGTAAAGGCGCTAGAACAATGTTTTTAACGTTGTACTAGCGTGTTTACTGTGGACTTTGAACAAGTTTATGCTCACTGGGATAGGATCCGTATATTCCCGTATATGGCAATACACAGTCTATATATGGAAATATTCGTGGAAGTGGTAGCCCTTCATGCTGTGATTTATAAAGTACTCGTAATGATTTTTATCGAAGTACGATTCTCCCCGTAGAACTGCACGCGTGCCTGTAACAAAAACATCGAAGAATAGTGTGGAAATATATTAACAAAATATTTTCTAGTCAGGAAGGGCTGAGGACAATTTTGTAGTTTAGGTTCATCGGTTTGCATTTGATTCTTCTAAAAACCGAAGTAGTCGAAAAAAAGTGTCAAAATCCATATAAGCTATATACGAAATGGCATATTTTTACAATCAATATCTTGTTAATAATAATGTCTTCATTAATTTATCATCATTACCCTCCTCCCACCCTCCCAGATAAAATGTGCTACAAGGACCCCAGATAAAATAGAGTTAAGTGTAATCAAATAGTGTTTGCATCAACGAAGTATATACCACTACAGTAGAGAAGTATTACTACAGCAGTATAATTTCTGTATCAAGTCATCTCTTGAAGTGTAATTAAAAAGTGCATGTAACAACAAAAAAACCCACAAATGATGACCAAAATAAGGACTTAATTGACGTGGAAATTGTCACAAATTCTATTTGTAGAATGGATATTAAAAATTCTGACACTAATTAATGTGATGACGCGTATCTCAATAATTATTCATAAATGGTGACAATATTATAAGCGGCTGGTCTAATTAACGTGAAAATTAAGACAGGTACTGTTACAGCGTCAGAGACGGAGAGGCTTTGTTAATGACTAACTGTTAAACACTTCAATTCAAGCTGAAATTTTCATGCAAGTTTTCAAATAAAAAAAACAACATCAACATAACATACGATCCTGGAAATAAAATATAAGACATTTTACAAATTTCGACGCAAAATACACGCCACAAATAAAACCAAATAAAACCAAATGCGGAAAACGACTTCAAGAAGTCCGTACAGTAGATTTAAGACTTAAAAACTTGACGAATTATGTTGTTCCCAGCAGCCTAATACCCATGCTTTTGGAACAAATTCAAATTTTCGTGCCATTCGTTTTGCTAATCACAATTATAGACTTTTTAGTAGAAATTTCGACTTTTTGCAAAGATTTCACTTTGTCTACAGTATAATTTTCCGGGATTGTATCTAACATGATGCATTATATTAGTCTTATATAGCATACTAAAATTGTGTTAAAGAAAAGGAATAATTTTAAAGAAGATATACTCCATATTGGATGTGCTGGATACATCTTCTAAAATGTGTTAGAAGTTAATGACATAATTAGAACTTAAGGGCGCTAAAGCTGAGGTTAATGGAAAATACCACAGACCTAAACATCCATAAAGACATACCTTGTTAGTGTAGCTTTAGACCCTTACTTACGAGCGGCAAATCCAAGATCAGTACAATGTTTTACCGATCGCAAATAAATGGCGAATTGTATTGTAAGCGGAATATTTCTTCAGTTTTTTATCGACGTCTTTTACTTGTCTCTGGTTAGAATTATTCTCTCAATATCATTAGGAAATTGCTGTTTTTATAATTTAAAAAATATTTGCATTACAAAATTATAAATTTCAAATTATGCAAGATTTATAATCACCAGGTAATTATATTCCTTAGTGATATAATGGATCAACCTCGTTCCCAGGGCTTCTCCTACCTTGACGTACGTCAAGAGAGAAGAAGCCCTGGGAACGAAGTTGATAATGGATGATTAAAATATTCTATTATAATAAATTCTCGTGTTAGATATAAATTGTTTAGAAGGATTAAACTTTAAAATGCTGTTTCTTCACAGTTAAATAAACTAAAACATTGTGTCAAGGTCAAGTCAAGGCATGACTCATTTCTAAATATAGATATACTCATCTTGTTAATGATTGTAAATTATATTATATTATTGATTAGGGAATTGGGATCCCCAAAGGGACTCCAATGTTCATGTTATATTATTATTCAGCTGGTTATTCTTCATGTAATTTGCGTTACACTTGGGATTTCAAGCTGCTTTATAAACCCATGCATTATTGTAAAATTTAGTTAGATTTGAGTGCATAGGAAACCTATGCCAAAATATATCATGAATAAAAATACATGAATTTTTCTTATCCTGAAAAACCTTCAGAACATAAATTAGGCGGAATTAATTTTACCCTAAACAATCTTGCATTCTTCGTAAGAAATTATAAAAAATATAATGCACAAACGACCTTTGTACTTACTAGTGTATTATATTCTTTCGTGATACATTGGATAATTAAATATTTTGCTATATAATAGATTTTCGGGTTTCCATGGGTGTGATAAAATAGCATTTAGCTACCTTAGTGATATAGTTACGTGAAGATATACTAGCCTGAAAGGAAACGCAGGCATATTTCAGATTAAGACTATGTTCACACTTGTCGGATATAAATCATATCGTGCTCTGCACGCTTATTAATTTATGGAAATCTATTAATTTATTCCAACCCTCCCCGCTTATTGACTTTTAGGAAATCAACAATAGCATAAAACGCTAAAATACAAGTTGAAAATAACGAGAATTTAGAATAAATTAACTAAATAAGTTAGTCCCTAACTAATTGCCTGCTAACACAAACCCTGGAGATAGCGATAGTAGAGTACCACTGTTATCACGTTTATTTAGTAACTATAGAAATCATCTCTCCCCCTCCCCCCGCTTATTCCAACCCACTCGCCTATTAAATTTGCTCTGTATATCTTTGCACCAATTGCATATTTCTATACGACTATATACTTTGAATTTTTACCTAGGCAAATGTTCTCAAGAGTTATGGCCTATATTTGTACAAATCATTGCATTTTTTGACTGCGAATATAGACGCAACAGATAGTCCGGTGATATTTGAACGAAACACGTTTGCAAGGCGTACTAGACTGTTTATTAAGTAATTCACATGCGCATGCGCGGACACTAAATACCTCTAAATCATGAATTTTGGTCATGGTTTCGAATCGGTTTCGCAAATAAATATCGGTACTTCTGTTTTAGAAAAATATCAAGTCATTTCCATGCGCATGCGCGAACTCTAAATACGTCTAAATCATATTTTTAGGGTAGAATATAGAGTCGGTCTCAAAATCTTCTTGGGCTATCGTTTTTGTCTATTGGCAAGAATATATACACTTCAAGCATTAATTCCACTATGATAAATCAGTCATGAATTAATAGAACAAGTGTCACATTTCTTGAACGAAATTGTTGAAGTTTCTTTATACAATAGCGATTCAGCATCAAAATTCCGATCAAAAACTTTAAAACTTTATAATCTGCGAATGCCATACCTAAAAACACGATTAAGAGATATTTAGTGTCCGCGTCAGTGTATGGAAATGCCTTGAATTAATTTGCACACAAGAATATCTATGATTATTTAAACTTTTAGAACGCGCCGCATTTGGTTTATAGTTTGGGGCATATTTCAAGCATTAACTAAAAAGCGCGGCTTATATTCGAGGCGCTAATTCTATAAATTACGTTAACAAAGCCATAGCTTATTATACTAGACTAAATAACAAAGAAAAGCATAGCATCACTATCAGTCTTACCATTATGTAATCATACCTTACAATGAAAACAATTTGATTTAATACAATGACAACCATGATAAACTTTACAGAATTAGACATATACATTTCCTGAAAGAAGTACGATATCTTCTGTGGTGAGTCTAATTTTGCTGTGTAGGATATACTTATCGGTCGAATCTATGTGTCTGTCCAACTAGCTAGTATTGGACATATTTTTTAGATATTAAAGTTTAATCCAAACGCCTTTGAATTTTATTTAGACATTTTTGACAGGAATTTAGACGACATCAAATCAAATTTCTAGTAGAATGACGACAGTTTAAAGTCGCTAAGCAGTTTCTCCCTTTGCATACTTTTGTCTCGTCTTTGACGAAAATAATTCAGGCTTAATAAAGCTTGAATAGACTTATTCACAAATACGTGAAATGGAGGCGTCGGCTGCTCAAGGTAGAAACTTGTTTCAAAGCAATAACTTACTTTTTATGTAATCCTTGCGCAAAAAGAAAGTTATTGCATTGTAGCAAGTTTCTACTTTGAACAGCCAACACCTCGTTTTCATGTATTTATGAATAGTTCTATTCTATACTAAACGAATGAAGTCTGAATCCAATCGGTATAAAACGTCATTTTAACAACGTTATTTTGACGTTATTGAAACGCTGAATTGACGCCGTGTGCCTTCAAAAGTATTTTTTGCACGAAACAAGTCGTGCCATATTTGTCTATTGCATCTTTAAAATCGATCACAGCAGTTCGGACGCTATTTCAATTAATGCATGCTTACGTGCTATTAGCTGTTATCCCAATATGCTTAACAATATCAAAAGCTGTTATATTGGCCTGCTAAGGTTATTCCGATAAGGAACAAGAAACGTTTAACTATCCAAATGTGGTCGTTTATGGTATAAGAAGAGTACTCAAGAAATCCTGGTCTCATACCATAGCATCACACCCAGCCGGCATGCGACGTCATTTAACCAAAAAAGAGAGGTCAGTTCAACAGTGCAGTTTCAAAACGATGTCTTTTCGACTTTGAGAAGACCTCGCGTACCCACTGAATATGATGATATTACGAAGACGCATGCGTAGAAACAACCCTAAATCAAAACGTATTTGAGTTAGAAATATATTTCAAAAATGCTGGAAAAAATATTTCTGGGTGTTGTAAATTGTTCTTGCTGAAGCGTGCCTAGCAGTTTTTTTCGTATGAGTCGCCACAGACACCTATCGAATCAGTACTTTTAAAGGAGTTTTTAAATTGATCCAATTACGTGGGACAGGATGAAAAAAGAAAAACCCGAACTTACTTAAACTTCATAGAATTATGAAAATAATCTTATCAAAATATAGATACAATAAATAATATACTATCTAACAATCACGTAATGTGAAAACGTAAATATCTACAATCCCTGGACAAAAATGCTGTAGACAAAGTGAAATGTTTGGAAAAAGTCGAAACTTTGATTTGGAGAAAAAGTCAAAATTTTGATTAAAAAGGCAAATAACACGAACATTCGAAAATTCGAATTTGTTACAAAAGCCTGGGTACTAGGCTGCTGTGAACTACATAATTCGTCCTAAGTCTACTCGGTATCTGGTCGTTCTGTATTTTTGTTTTACTTGCAACGCGTATTTCGTCGAAATTTGTAAAATGTGTTATATTTAAGGTCCAGGATTGTACAAAACTACAATCAAGGTCATAAATTATGATAAGACTTGTGAATTTAAAAGAGTAATATGAGACACCACAAGTAAATCATAAATACGGTTAACAACCATGAGAAGTCCCTAGAGATTTATCTCAGAGATATATTGAGGGCTTAAGATCTCTACAGTTTTCCCAGTTGGTAAGTCCTTGCTAAACAGTTTACGGCGAATCCGAACATCCGATTCGGGGCTTTAAGCT
>JAULBZ010001803.1:0-20630 GCA_032360805.1 Neoturris breviconis
TATCTTCGATAGCCGATAAAATAGCATCAAAATCTTCACCAGAGTAGAAATCTTCCATACCAGCCATCTTGTTTCTGGAAAGTGTGCCTGTTCGCTCGGGCCGTACCTCAAAATCCAACATACTTTCGGCAAACAATGAAATATCAAAATAAACGGCCCGTGTTTCCAGACTACCCCTTCTTGTGACTATGATATTACATATTTATCTGAGAATGTGTTGCGTTAGGCCACGATAAATAAAGAAGAGACAATTAAAGAATACAAGATATAAGGAATTTTTTTGAAGATCAATAATGAATGTAATATTTATGGTATGCTGTAAATGGAGGAAGCAACAAGATTGGTATACAAGGAAACCAACCTCGATCCCAGATCTTCTTCTTCTCTTTTTCTCCCGTTCTTACAGATTTAGACGTTAAGAGAGAAGAAGCCTTGGAATTGAGGTTGGTTTAAAACATAAAAAACATCTAATAGCATCTGGTTACAAATTTAATCTCTTTTAATTGATTTGATTTCTCAAACGAAGATCGTGGCCTCATTTGATAGTTTTCATTGGATAGCCGCAAGTTAGACGAATTTGATAAGAGTTTGATGGTGAGACCAATTGCTATACTAATAAACTTTAAACAAGTTTTTACACACTGAAACAAATTTTGTTGTATATTTGGCTTGGTTAGCTTTATAGATATTGTTGAGAGATAAGTAGGTTAAATTGTAACTCATACAAATATTTTGGTCTCGTACTAGCTCGTCCCCAGCCCCTTTTGACTTTTTTTAATTTTTCTCGGTCCTTATACCTTTTTTCTTTTCTATAAGGTCCGAGAAAATTTTTAAAAAAGTCAAAAGAGGCTGAGGACGAGCTTGGGTCTCGTAGTGTTTTTGTATAAACCGGGATTTAGTTGTAATTTTTGGAGTATGCAAAATTGTCGAGTTAAGAAGTTGGGAAGTTGGGAAGTTAGAAGTTTAAAGTTTTACGGTCGTCGAGTAATTCTATTTGCTAAAGACTATTTAATGTTTTTCTCTTACCAACTATGATCAGGGCCAGATTAAAAGGTTGGTACTCAATTGGGGTACTTATTGGAATAGTAAATAGAAAGAGTTTGATCACAAAAAAAAGAATGACATATAACAAGAATAAAAACTCTTGAAGAAGAGAAGAATCGCTAGTGATAAAAATAAATTAGAAAATTTGGAAGGCGCAATACCGTGAATAACGTAATTGAACATAACCCTATTAGGTCACAAAAATGTTTGAGATAAAGTGAAATTTGAGCAAAAATATGGAATTTCAACTAAGACAGAAAGCCTCAAAATCTGATTAGTAAGTCAAACAGCACGAAAATTCGAATTTTTTCTAAGGGCCTGGGTACTAGGCTGCTAGAAACGACAACATTTATTGAGTTTTCAAAAAGAGTTTTAATTTGTTATGTTTTATAGCTGTATATAGCTTCTTAAAATTTGTAATTTGTCTGATATTTTATTTGAGAGATTATAGGTTATTTATGGCTCCCAGCCTAGGAGGTCACATTGTCCCCCCCTCCATAATTGTTGGTGGAACCATGAGGTATCGCTGAAATTTTCCAGAAATTCAGTTTAAATTAGCATTTTGCCATAATTATTTTCTTGGTGACGTCATTACTTATATTACGCTATTACGTCATCACTTACTGGAAGTGCAAAAAAATATTTTTAGGTAAAAAAAATTCGTCAAAAAGAATTTGTCAGGACCAAGCTCGTTCCCAGCCCCTTTTGACTTTTTTATAAAAAGGGGCTGGGAACGAGCTTGTGTCAGGACATTTTTCAAGAAAAATTAAGAAAAAGAAAATTTGAAAATTATTTTTAACCACCCGGCAAAAATTAGGTAATTGACCAACAAAAAAAATTCAAAATGATCGTAAATAAATTATAGAAAAAGTCCTAACATTTCTGCATGGCATAAGCCATCCATCCAGATGTTGATTAGTTTATTTTAACAGGGAGAGAGTAAGGCTTCTAAACTGGTTATATTGGGTGGATTTGTTGCTCTCTGCATCGCAAATCATTGTATCACCTGTAAGTCACTATCTGGATATTCTGGATATGATTACAACTATTCTCATTCTAGCGTATTAAACATAACAACAAAAAGAAAATCTTCTTACTATATATAATAAATAAATGTTAAATATTCGGCTGCCGTAAAATTATCCAACTACTTTTAACTTCCCAACTCCACGACTCCCGAAGATTACCAATGTTTTAATTTTTGTGTTGTGATTACATGGAGTCTTCCGAAACTTCTATAAGGAAGGGTAGCTACAACCAAAGGCATAAATAATAAGACATTTCATGAATTTTGGTGAGTAATGCACACCACAAGTAGATTTCAAATGCGGAAAACGACCAGATCAAGCCTCTAGAATTTTATCTCCGAGATTAGGTATTTTTGCAAACTCGACAAATTCTGTTGTTCCTAGCGGCCTAGTACTCAGGCTCTTGGAATATATTCGATTTTTTGTGTCTTTTGGTTTGCTACCAAAAATTTAAGGATTTTTATCTATGTGAAAATTCGGAATTTATGCTCGAATTTTACCTTGTCTCAAATATTTATGTGAGAGCTTGTAGCGTTCATTTGGTGGAAATTGAAATATAACGTATAGTACACTATGTAGATAGTCAAACGATATACATTAGACTTTTGTTTCTAGTATTATGTGCCCACTGTGTCTGTACTCAGACAACCTCGCCCTGGGAACGAGGTTGTGCACTCAGGGTTAGTTCCATGAAATATGTTCAAAGGGATCAAATGTTGCAAAATAATTCCGGTTATTAAAAATAAAATATGACTCCAACGTAACTTTATTAATTTTAATGTGGTGTTCTCTATTTTGACGGTCAACGACGTCATTTGTGGTTGTTTCTGTTTACATAGTTACACTACTGGAGTATAATTTGAGTTTTCACCACACTGTGCAAAATTACATCCTTGTCCTTGTTAAAATATTGTAAAACTTCGAGGTTGACAAACGCGTTGCACTTCATTATTTTTCCTTTTTTTATAATGTTACAAAGGTACCTAAATTATCCCTACAGGCAAACAATATCAGATCAACGCTGAAACAACGCCAAAACGATGTCGGGACGTCGTTTTGACGTTGTGTGTCCCAGCCAGCTTGATGAGAACAAACGAGATATTTTTTAGTTATCTTGCCCTAGAAACATTTGCTATGCTGAAGCTTAGAAGTTGTAAAAAAAAATATTCTATTTCATGCACGTTTAAAAAATTATAACAGCTTTAATATCCTAAACATCTGCAATTCCTTATGAGCTAGTGACGTCAAAGTAAAGAACCAATCAAATTGCTCAAACGATAAACTTGAAACAAGTGCAGATACAACTACGGACTATATCCCTACCCCTCTAATTTGCTAAGAGGCACTCTCCTCCGCAGAGTCTTACGTGCGTCCGAAAAAAAAACAATCATCGACGGTGAAGCGCTCAAAAAATAAAAAAAGCAAATTTTGACAAAGGTGGAGTGCCTTCTTCTTCACTGCCCTCGTCCTCTCCTTTTAGTCTTTTCGCCTTTCCGCGCACCCGCTTCTGCGTAGGAGAGTGGCTAAGAGGTAATAGGTAGCTACTAAGAGCTGGAAATTGGTCCTTTTTGTGCAAGTACAAATTCTGATGATATGCATACCACGTGTAATATATAATAGACGTGAGAAGTCTGGTAACAACACTTTACATTGTGTTTACTATGTTATACAATTTCGCCAACTCGTTACTCAATGTTATGACTTATAATGTGCATATAGGGCATAATATTTTTCTTTTATAGTACTCCAAATTTTTATGTTGTGGGGATGAAAATTTATTTATAAATTTATATTAAATTTTACCCAGCCGGCGGAAACCTGTTTAAAGTCAGAAAAATAACGTTGTTCTAACGTTATTTTCCTGACTTTGAACAGGTTTTTGCTGGCTGGGTATGTGAGTCAGTAAGTATAAAATTACATTTCATTTCATTTACGATTCTCTGTGTTTTAGAAACGCTGCTCTGTATTTTAGAAATACTTCTGTGCTTTTCGAAACGCTTTGCTCCGCGTGTCAGAAGCTTCTGGTTGCACTACCCCAAATACACACAGCTTGGAAGACTACTGAATATGGACCCATATATGGCAATACACAGTTCTGATATCGGTGTTCAGTAGCCTTTCCCTCTGTACAACGTGTAAGGTAATTTGGCCATCATAATATATCATAGATATCTTCTGCATCAAGTTCGTCCCGAGCCCCTTTTGACATTTTTTTCGGACCTTATAGAAAAGGCGTATTTTCTATAAGGTCAGAGAAATTTTTTAAAAAAAGTCAAAAAGAGATGGGGGCAAGCTTGCTCTTGCATAAGAAACTAAGGTAGCATTTACTTGGACTCCTAAATGAGTTTCGCTCTAAACGAGCTTGCAATTGATTAGTTTTTTGGCTGCCTAACTAACTCGTTTTAGAACGAACCAATTAATTGTGTGATCACTAATGAAGTGCTCTTCTCCTCTTCTCTTTTTTAATAAGAAACAGTAAATTTTGGTTGAGACTGAAGGAGGGGAGATAAACGTGGGTCGGGGTGTGAGGTGGGGGTGGGGGTTGGATATTCTTCCAAATTTATAAAGATAAATGTAAAGATAACAAATATTTTGAGATCTTATACCACTAATGTTGAATATTGTTAAATAAGGTTATATAGTGTTATGGGACAACCTCGTTCCCAGGGCTTCTTCTCTCTTGACGTTTAACGCTATGAGCGCTAAACGTCAAGAGAGAAGAAGCCCTGGGAACGAGGTTGTGTTATGGGAATAAGGATGACAGTAAAAAAGAGCATCCTTTGTTGATCTCAGCCTAAGAATTTTTTACTTATTTCTTATTTTCCTGGATATCTTGAACCTTAGTTTCTTAGAAAGCAGCTACTTTCTTATAAATTGTACTTCAAATAGTCAGAATTTACATAATGTCGAGTCATGATGTCGAGTCATTCATATAAAGATACATAAGCCATGCCTGCCGGCACGCGACGTTTTTTCAATTTAAAAAAAAATACGTTCATTGAGGTTCTGACGTCAAATCAACGACTTTTTTTTGTTGAAAAAACGTCACATGCCGGCGGTAGGGATGTTGTTTTTAATATTCGACTGTTATTCTTTGTATAGGATTATTGGATTAGTTGACTAATCTGTCAAAAAAATTAATCTGATTATTAATCTCGTTCCCAGGGCTTCTTGCCTTTTCGAAACACGGAAGAGCGGCGAAAAGGCAAGAAGCTCTGGAAACGAGGTTGCATAAATGACCTTAGTCATGTATCTTTTTTCCTGGAAGGTACAATGTCTTTAGTGCGGCTTTTGGATAATTTTTTGCTCACTGGGCAAGCGTACAGCAATTGAATAATCATTATAACCCTATCAAAGATTTAACGCCTACCACACCCATTGTTATTTTTTACCGCATTAAGCAATATTTAATCAATCTGTTCATCCTGTCAACTTACAACGCCCTTTTTTCAACGTGTTTATTTTTCATATTACAGAATTATAAACACAAATATGAACCGACACATAATTCCTCATTTTAACCTTTTAACGTGGGTAAATTTTCGTACTTGTAGGTATATATTTCAAAAGGACGAAGATTGAAAAGCGATTTTTAAGTTTGAACATCTGCAAGTTTTTATCTTACGCAAAGATTAATGAGTAAAGTAAAGAGTCTGGAAACGAGAACATTTTCGAAGAGATTGCGGCTTCCTTGACGGTTTTTGGAAAGTTTCTCTCTTTTTTTTCTCATTTCTGTTAACAGCTAATCAACAGCAAGAAAAAGACATCAAAAGAGAAGTCCTGGGAACAAGGTTGACATCAAATGATGTATTTTCGACGACGGACGCAAACTCATTTCCAGCGCTTCTTGTCTCTTGAAAAATCAAACAGACAAGAAGTGCTGGGAACGAGTTTGCGACGGAAGTTCGATGTTCACTGGGGCCACTTCAGACACACGACGTCGGATCAATGTCAAAACTACGTCGTTTCGACGTCGTGTGCCCACTGGGGTGGAGCTATACGAAGGTCACTTTCACTCATTCGTGGCAGTAGAGTCGCAACCCAAAATCCGCTGTAAAGACACAAGATCAACGTCTTTCGACGTGGTTCTAGCGTCTTTACTGCGGACTTTGAACATGTTTTCGCCCACTGGCATATGTTTATTTCTATATAAATATTTATATTTTTTATCAACTTCTGAAACCACTATTTCTTTTCCGAATTGTGTATTTTTAAGCGAACTATCTATTACTGTCAGCTATAATATTTTGTGTCTCTGCGTCTAACCTAAACATTATAAATAGGTACACAATAAGAAGACTATAAACAAAAATGCTTTTACAAAAATCTCTTGTTTTATCACAATGGACAAAAACTTTGAACAAGTTTTTGCCCACTAGGATCGTATTTGCTAACTACTCGAAAATTTGAGTTAGCTTGCAATATTCGCTGAAAGTTTTAACTGCGATATTTTATGCGTAATAAAATCTATTTGTATTAATTAACATGTGAATGGAGAGATATTTGTTTAACGATGGAGCACAATATAATAATGAGATGAATGAAATTAGCGTGCTTTTCCAGTGGGGAAAAATATTGTTCAAAGTCCGCAGTAAAGACGCTAGTACAACGTTTAAAACGTTGTTTTAGTGACTTTACTGTGGACTTTGAACAAGTTTTTGCTCACTGGACTTCTAGAAGTATTTTGTAATATATTTAATGACACATGCGTCTATTGATGAAATAAATACTTGTGGGTAGCAATTACCAGAGAAATCAATTACTTAAGTTTTAATTGGTTGATGTGCAATGTACTGCTCTCCTGCAGCTGTTCTTTTTTTCTTTCTATTTTTGAGTAGACTGTTAGTAAACTGAATTGATTAGCCTGTCTCTCTCTGTTTTTAATTTTTTTATGAATTTGAAAAACTCTCCTACTCATGTTCCAAAGTTACTTTTTATTTTCCGTGTTATTTTACTTAGATGCACAAATCTTGTTTCCATTATTAGTTGAAACTCCAACGTAATCTTCAGATTTTGTTCAATTTTCCCTGTAAAAAAATTTGCAACATAGTTGATTTTCAAGAACAGTAGCTGAGTATTTCATTTCAATTTGTATATTTTAATTACTCACTAAAACAAATTATCGTTAGTCACCCAAAAATGTGTTCAAAGTCAACAGTAAAGACACTAGAACAATATCAAAGGCGTTGTTCTAGTGTCTTTATTGCGGAAAGTTTTTGTTCAGTGGGTAGTATTATGCATTCGTCACAATATAACGCGGGGTTGAGACATCATTGCGGGGATGAGACTTTATTGTGGGAATATGTCTCTGGAGATTAACAGTTTAGCAATAGAAAGTTATTTCACAATGAAAAACGATGGAGAGCGGTACTACTCTATACAATTCGACGTATTAAGAATATGTAAATATTTTATCATGTTCGTCAGTGAAGGAAAAAAACTTGTAATTTATTTATAACCTACACAATAAAAATCATCCGTACGTCATAATATATGCAGAGAATAACAAAATAATTATAAATTTTACATGAGAAACAACACTCGATTGAATAATTTAGTGACGTATATATTAAGGAACAAGCGAAATAAGCAAATTTATTCAGCTATTTTTGTGATGTCATTAATTTTTTAATTGTTGTCTATAACTCAATATGATTTATTTAGGATTACTAATAAAAAAGAACATTTTGGAAGGAGAGAAGCAACAACACGGAGAAGATATTAGTGATTATAAAAACGATCAGTTCATATAACAACAACATAAACGTCAACAAGAAGAGACGTGTCTACAGTTCTAAAGAAATTCATTATCATCATTGTCGTATCAATTTTTGGATCGAAAGCCATATTCGTGTTATTTGTGACGTAATTCAAGTATATTTATATTTGCATATAAAAAGCAAAAGATCGAATGAGGAATTTTATTTGAAGTCTTGAAGTGTTATATATTTGTGAAACGAAACAGTTTAGCTCGAAAGTAGGGAAGATTTATACAGCTGATACAATAGGTGAATTTTCACATCGATAGGTTAGTTATATAGACGACAACAGGTTACCTATCTACTATATATTTTACACGAAATACATCACTTTACACAAGACGCGGTAAGATAAGCTGCAATTGTATATACTTCATTGATTTGCAACTTTAAAAAGGTATGTCTTTGATGATGGTGCAGCCACCAGTTTCACCAGCATATGAATTAGACTCTGTAAACGACGATAAATTAGATGCACTTATATTGCAACTTGGTTTAAAAAGCCACAACAAAAATTCATTGGATCCGTGTTGTGTTATTTGCCGCCAAAACTTACTGATGAGAAGTCAGCTACCGGTATTGAGACAACGTCCAGCAATGAATAACTTTGCAGTGTATTCTCCAAAAAGATAAGCGTATTATCTATGACGTGGTAAGAAGGAGTTTTTAAAAGAAAACCTGGCAAATGGATGGACATAATGAAACATATGTGGTATTGAATCGCATTTTAGAACATAATATTTGAAAGAAGGATCCATTTATTGCATAATGAGAAACATATTGACGAACCTATTGAAGGACCATAGAATATTCAAACGTGTGCTTAGTTAATGATTAGTTCCCGCGATGTTTTATTTGATGCTATTGTTTCATTCACGTATTTCATCAAATAAACTCTTATCCCCCTATAATCCACCTCCTCCTGTTCTCGCCCCTTTCAAGTTAGCTCTAAATCTAAAATATAATAAAAGTTGGAGTAGTATCCCAGTGGGCAGAAACTTGTTCAAAGTCTGCAGTGAAGATGCTATAGAACAAGCGTCTTTGCTGCGGACTTTGAACAAGTTTCTGCTTGCTGAGTATGCAATAAATAACTCTCCAATGAAACACTCACACCAATGTATTGTTTTTTTTTTAAAAAAAAAACTTTGATTTTCCCCCAGAGTTTAATAAAAGAATATGATATTACGAAAGTATCTAAGAAATAGTGCGGATTTGGAAATATTATGCAGACGCCTTCCTTTGAAGAAACAAATTCTAAAAAAAATAAACAGCTGCATCAAATTTAACATTGCGTAATAAACATCACACTTGTTCCCAGTACTTTTTGCAATAATGACTATGATACAAACGACAAGATATATTTAATCGCAAGTAGCCTGGATAACAAGTTGATAAACTTTTTTAAAAATTAAAAAAAATGGTTGTTGCAACGTATGAAAATACAACTTTGAGATAATATACATTTAATTAATAAGGGATCTGAGAATGAGTCAAAAACTACGGTCAACGCTATGAAATACGATCGAACATTTACAACAACACTTCGCTCACATTACAACAATATCCATAAGTTAGTCAGCATTATATGGACCCTTAAAATGAGTTTCACCCTAAACGATCAGGTATTTTGTTTCTCCTGTACTAAGTTCGTTTAGGGTGAAACTCATTTAAGCTGTTCATGTAAAAGCGGCCTTAAAATACTTGCCAATGTGATTATGGAACTTAAAATTGATTGACCTACATTGAGGAAAGAGCCAATTAATTTCAAGAACTCTGTGACTCACGCTGTTTTGTTTTTTATATAGATCATATATGTAAGTAGGTAGAATATGTAAATAAAAGAGGTGTTTTTATGTACATATGATGTATATAATAATGTATAAGAGAATGATATATGTGTGGGGTATACATGAATACAGATTACTAATTTATATGTGAATTTTCTATTTTACCATACTCTTTCAAACCCAGTAGGTAAAAACCTGCTCAAAATTCGCAGTAAAGACGCTAGCACAACGTTTCTAGCGTCTTTACTGCGGACTTTGACCACGTTTTTCCCACTGGGATATATATAATCTGACAAGGTCGTATCTAGGGTCCTTGTTTTTAAGAAATAGAGACATGGAATCGAGGTCGATATAATCCACATAATGAGTAAGAGTCGTATAGTTTCTTTATACGGTCTTGTATATTAAAACAGATAAGACAAATATTACAAATATTATGTGTCTGTTTGATTAATAAACATATATATGAGTCTATGGGATGTTACAAAAACATTTGTCATAAGTCCAAAGAAAAGAAAAACTAAGCTTTAAAAACTATTTTAAATCTTTGCCAAATTTCCGTTTGTGTGTCCAACAAAAAAAAGCACATGGAAACTGATCAAACGAGTGGGAGCTACCTTCCAAAAAGAGCTCATCTCCCAGCGAACCATGTTCAGATGACGATAGAAAAAACCATTGACATTGATAGAACTTTATTCTAAACATTGTTTGACCACTTTGCCTATATGCATTCTGCAAATTATATACTTTACTGTTATTACGTAACAAAATAATGTCATGTTTTGTCTATATATTGATTTTCAAACTATTTTTAATAAGGTAGTTATTCCCAATATTATTACATTAAACATAAAGATATTTGCATATACGCAACGTCATGAATGTTCTGCCCAACGATAAATCACCTAGCATAACGTGTAAGTCAGTGCAGACGCAAGTACGAATGATCTATGGAACAGGCTATAAAGATTATAAATGTGTAAAGCTCGAGATCATCCAGCTAATGCGATATCTTCCCAGCAAACTTGTTTAAAGTCAGCATTTAAGACGCTAAAACAACGTCGAACGACGTTGTTCTAACGTCTTTACTGCTGACTTTGAACAAGTTTTTACTCATTGTGTTATTTATTTAAAATTATTTTCATTTTATGAAGTTGTTGTAATGTGTAAGGAAAATATCAAATTTCAAACTTTCGTGAGTTATTGGAAAGTGTTCAATAAAATACGTGTGTTCCCAATTAAAAGGATCCAAAACACTATTATGATAAATACTGTGATCTTTTTGTGTATATATCATCAGGGAGATGAAATCATCAAGATAATATCTAACAATAACATTCTTGCCATTCTTTGCAAATAACGAGAACAAAAACATATCGTTGGTTATATATGTGACTACTACTACTAATTTTGCAATCAACAACATTGATAGGTCACGTGACTGCTCGAACCAGTCGAATAACTACTTTGACGATCAGTTATTTAATCTTTGCCTAAGATAAAAATAATTCCTAATCAATGTTGTTGCGGTAAAAATTGTGATGTTTGCATATCATATGTGCTAGTTGTAAAACAAAAATAAAGTAGTTTTTGGAGACAACTATTATAAAGTTTAGTCATCTTTGTATTCGTTATGGTTTCACGAAAAAAACACACAAATTAAAAATAATTAGTCTTAAATGCTTATGAAGCTGTTCTGCGTCGTTCCCGATATTTGTTACATAATGATTATAACTCATTGGGAAAAAACTTGTTCAAAGTCCGCAACAACGTTGAAAACTTAAAATTAAAGGTACATAATCACCATTGATTAACTAATATCAGGAAGTGTCGCAACAGGCGGAACATATGGTCGGCATGAGCAATTCTTTTTCCAACTAATAGAAAGTAGAACTTCAAACACTCTATCCCAGCTGGCAAAAACCTGTTCAAAGTCGCAAAATAACATTATAACAAAGTTCACAGAACGTTGTTCTAACGTTCTTTTGCTGACTTTGAACAGGTTATTGCCGGCTGAGAGTATCTCCGCTTTCAATCATCTTTATTGAATGGATATTTCAAGAAATGTTACTAACAAAATAATCAACCTCGTTCCCAGGGCTTCTTGCCTTTGACTTTGGCGTAGGCTAATGTTTTTGTGAAATTTTAAAAGTGATTATGTCAAGTTAATTATTATTATTATTTTTATTATTGTTACAGATTTTAAGTAACGGATGAGTTGTAAATCATCATTGTTTCCTATTCTAAACAGAAACATAGTTTTCATCCACCACGTAAGTGTCACTTGAAAAAGGTTTAATTACGTCAAAGAGGATATTATTAGCTCTTAGCTATACAAAAATAGAATATACGTGTTTATATATCCCTGCCGGCACACGACATCATAACAACGTTGTAACAACGGACGGGGCGGGGACACCCATAGAAATCCGGGAATCGCGGATTAAAGTTAAGCATCACGGAGCCTCGGTCAAAATCTACTGACACTTATAAAAAAACGTGTAATAGCTAATGTGGCTGTCAAGGATATTGTTTTAATTTTATTTATTTACCAAAGAGACTGTCTGTAGAGTTGTTTATTTTGTCAAGTATCAATAATTTTTAGTATTGTTCCTTTTCCTAAGTATTTTCATGCTTTTTTCCGTTTCTTCTCTCTTGTAGAAGAATACAAAAATTAAAATATAATAAATAAACAAGATAACGACTCAGCATACAACGTCGCGACGTTGTTTTGACGTTGTTTACACGTTGATCCGACGTCGTGTGTTACTGGTTAAATAGCGACCTTGTTCTTTTTAATATTCCCCTCTCTAAATTCATAGAAACAACCCATCCACTACGCCGGAATAACGTCACAACAACGTCAAAACGACGTCGTGACATCGTTTTGATATTGCTTCCATGTTGTTCTGACGTCGTATGAGGGCAGGGAAGTGCTTGTTTTATTCTCGTAAGTATTGCAAATTTCCTCTATATTATTTTGTCTTTATCGAAATGTTTGATAAATTCGTATGACGTCAGACAAAAATACAATTCGTTGATTCGGACGTAAACAGGTGAAACCATAGATATACGAAAATAAATTTTTTCAGCATTAAAAAGACGTTTTTTACGTTGAAAAAAACGTCACGTACCGGGTCGTTGGGTTCTAAAAAAACAGATAACGATACATACATTAATACAACCAACAGATTTTAGATTGTACATTGATAATTAGTTGCTAACATCTAACTTATGGCGCTTCATTAAAAGGATAAGAAGATATTTGGAACGCGGAAATTAAACAGTGGCATCAATGATTGTTTAACACAACTGCGAGAAAAGATTGAATTTTGTCTCTGTATGATAAATATTGAGGTCATTTTGCTATTACAGCTACAGGTTTATTTTTGTAAGAAGCTTTGGATTAGAGCGATAACGGGAGTTTCTTAAATTTTTCCAATATATTAGAACTCGAGTTTCTTATTTGTTTTATGAGTCAAATAGTCGTACTCTGCAGTACACGTTTTTATTTTATAAGCCTTATAAGAAACAGTTCTGAATTTAGGTCAAAATACAAGAAAACCCATTTTTTAACTTCTAAAACAGATGTATGTCTCTTAGTTGAACCAAATACAATTCTTTAGTTGTCACAAAAACAGAATACGTTAAGCGAACCATTTTATTTTTTGTTAGGATTTTATGTTTTTTGCAGTTTTCACTTTTATAATTTAAAAAACAAATAAGAAACTTGAGTTCCAAAATATGGGTAAAAAAATAAAAAAACACCAGTTCTCGCTGAAATACTAAGTTTCTTATAAAAACACGTGTATCAAATAAGCGGGGCGCAACGTCAAGAGAGAAGAAGCCCTGGGAACGAGGTTAAGCGCTTATTGAATTTTTTGAAAATATTTCAACCCGAAAAAAATGGAAAAAGGAAATTTGCGAAAATAAAACATCCCGAAAAAATTGGAATTCTTCAATCACGAAACTAAACATCGCTATATGATTTGTGAGGGTATAGTGATTCCGAGTGGGAGATTCTGAAACGTCTTTAATTTTGTTTTCGAGGCGGAAATGTCTTAAATGTCATAAATAAAATACAGTCAAACTTGTGCATAGCAAACATGATATAAGCGGACACTTTTCTTGGAACCGGCAGAATTGTGGTCAAACCCTAATAAAAATAACCTCTATGTAGCGCAACATCGTCCCCAGGGCCTTTTGCCAGGAGATAAAAGACCCTGGGGACGAAGTTGTATAGCGGACACTATGTAACCGCACAACACTTTTGCCGTATATAGCGGACATGGGGGATTCTATAAGTTTACCTTCCAAAAGCCAGTCATAGAGCCAGTCGAGGCACCTCAACGTTGTTCTAGCGTCTTTACTGCGGACTTTGAACAAGTTTTTGCCCGCTGAGACTATAAACATTGAATAAAATATAAGATCTGATGATTAATGTGAATGATGAGAAGCTACATAGCAGTTTTGCGTTCTTTTTCGAAAAAATTCAAGACATTTTCTTGTCAGAAAAAAGTATTTGCAAGTGATTTATTTTTGCCTTGTTTAATTGTTTATTTTGCGTCTAGTTTTTAGACAAGGTCACCAATATCAGGGATTGTTCTCAAGCAGTACGTCAATTTTTAATTATGCGGTTTGACACGGTGACTTGTACTGATTCTGTTGCGGTTAAGCAAATCCCACGTTGAGGATTAAAAAAATATATATATATTATAGAGAATCGTATGTTATTACTTAACTTTTAGAATGAACCCTGCCGGCACGCGACGTCTCAAAAATTACTCCTCCACAGGTGATGTCCGGCAGTTATATTCAGGCTTGATTTCTACCCCTGCTATAGTAAAACCTCTATAAAAGTAAAACCTCTATTATTGACTTTCAGAGAGTATCCTCAAATAATTATTTACGAGACAATCAACGTCGAAAAGGTATTTTTGCCGTCGCGACGTCAAGAAGACGTCTGTTCAACGTTGATAAGACGTCGCGTGATGTACAACACAAGGATTAGGCAAACAATGTTATCATTTTTATTTTGGAGGAATGCCTTCAGTATGTCAACTTCGATTTTTTTTAAGTATCACATTCGTAGGCTAATTCGTATTAAAACATATCTTTAACTTATTGTATCATGAAGTCATGCACTTCCGTTTTCAATATTTCCAGTGACCATACATAAGGTAAATTACACAAGCGCCTTATTAGCCATACTTTCCAAGTGACAAATATTTCAGAGTTCAAAAATATCAGGAAACGTCAAAATGACTGATTCTTTTCTTTGAAAATGGAAAATGCTTGGTCAAACACGATGGCTGTCACGCAGTGAACATAGAAAACACATACTTTCCTGCCCCTTTAATCACATATAGGTCCGCCAGTATTTATCTTTACGGAATGAAACTTTTAGGATGAGTTACTATGAAGATAACTTCCATATAAACCAAGCACAGTGTGAAACGGGCCCATATAACTCCGTATACGGAGTTATATATATAACTATAGGTTATACTACACAAGGAAAACTACAGTTTTCCCGGTAGATAAGACCTTGTTGAGCGTGTTTACGGCAAATCCGAACATCCGATTCGGGGCTTTAAACTCCGTACAACCGTACTGTTGGGGTTCTTAGTCGTATTGCACAGATCGGATGAGGGTTTTTTGCTGTCTTGGCGCAAATATCTTCCCTTTCGGGGGGCATCCGGATTCAGGCACTACTTAGCCAGGTTCTTTACGATGGAACCCCACCATCACAAGAAACCAAGAGGTTAACAAGGTAAAAAGGAAGACTTACGCCTCACTTTGCCAGCCTGGATGTAGAATTTTTTAGAACATAGTACATAACTTTTCAATATTAGTGTTAAACGATTATAACCAAGATATAACATTGAACCAACCTATTTTATGATTGTTTTATACTTAATTTAACCCTTTGAGTCTGAAATAAGTACCGCCCTCTAATAGGCGCCCCACATTGAGGTAGGAAGAGTGAAATAAGCGCCAAACAATTGATTCTTTTCATTCGGTAATATCCACTTAGTGCATGGTTTTTGAGTTGGACTAATGAAAACAACTATTATGTATTAAATGCTCATACAGGTACTTATTTGCTTCCGTAGTAAGGTGATTTTTGCTGATTTTCTTGTGATTGGAAGATGGTGTTGCTGATATATAGTAGTGTATTTTCTTAAAGAAATAAAAGTGCCAGATATGGAAACAGTTTGTTTATCCAATTTTGAAATAAGTGCCGCATCAAAATTTGGGGGTCAGGGGCCGCGGCCGCTTATTTAGTAGAAAATCTTTAAGGACCATTTCAAAAATTCGCTCCAAACCAATTTTTTGGTTAAATCATCAAAATTTGTCAAAGTTCAACAAAATGAATCTGTGCAGAAGTGTGTTAGGTCAATGAGCTTGCAATGGATTGGTTTCTTCGGTACAAAGAAATTACTCTCCTCAGTAGATTTTATTTTTGATATGCTTCCTTATAAAAACTCGACACTATCTGTTAGCATCCCATTGAGCACACGGCGTTGGATCAACGTCGAAACAACGCCGAAACAACATCGCGACGTGGTTTCGACGTGGTTTTGACATTGATCCTACGGCGTGTGCTGCCTGAATATTACCTTTAACCTTACTTTTTACTAGACGTAGAGGGGAATCCATCTCCTCGAGGCTTTTTGTAATAACTTTTGTTATATAATAATTATTACAGCTGAAACGATGGAGCATTAAAGGCCAGGTAAATTGCGTAAACCCAGGGCGATCATTCTGGAAAGAAATCAAACAAAATAAGAGTTTTTGCCTTCTTAGCGAAAATTGAAACCATGTTTTTGAGGAAAGCTAATGTAATTACGATGTTTGGGCTGTATATTAAAAGCTTCACAAATCAAAAAAATTAAATTTTAAAAAATTCTTTCACACATATTTCCCAATCCTGAGTGACATGATTACTTCTGAGTTCGTATGGCCCTTAATGTTGTTCTATTATTCTTGTTTTTTGGAATTTTCAGATTTTAAGGACTGGAACCTGGGATATTTGTATTATTTTAAACCACCTGGTACAAAAAATCCGCTCAAGTAATGCTGACGCTCGCACAATATACAAACTATAATAAAACCGAGAATAATACTTGGCCGTGTTCTAGTCTTCTCCAAGCTCGTCCCCAGCACCTTTTGACTTTTTTTTATTTTTCTCGGACCTTATAGAAAAAAAAGTCAAAAGGTGCTGGGGACGAGCTTGAGTCTTCTCGATATCCGAACTATCAGATTTCCCGGATTTTCTGGATAAATTTGAAGAATTACCTTTAATTTGTTCTGTCAAACAATAATTCAGCGAAAAGCTATGCAAAATAATAATTATTTAAGCTACTTGAATAATCTTTAAATTTGTGCACCAAAATTTATTTTAAAATACTGTTCTTCATAATGTTCTACTTGACCGCAACTTCGTTCCCAGGCTTCTTCCAGCGTTAAATGTCAAGAGAGAAGAATCCCTGGGAACAAGGTTGATTTGACCGCATCTTTAAGGTTGATTTCCATTAGGCAGAAATTCCGCGCAAAAAGCCAATTCCATTGGGTAGAAATTAACATCACACAATGAATCAACAATTAATGACTTCATATTTAAACCAACGAAATCGTAAAAAATTCTAGAACATTATATTTGATTTTTTATAATATGCTGATTCATTGTAACCTCGTTTCCAGAGCGGTAAACGTCAAGAGAGAAGAAGCTCTGGGAACTGGGTTGGATTCATTGTAATAAATATCAACGATCTTGACCTATGTTGTAATTTGATGATACTGTCGCACACGGTGATTAATTGAACAAAATTGATTTCCTGGAATGTCTAGCACAAGAAGATAATATCAAATAAAACTCGTTTCCAACGCCTTTTTACTGTTTTTTTTTTTAAATTTTCGGACCTTGGAGAAATACTAATCACAATGTGAAAGACTAACCAATAACGGTACCGGATAGATCCTTTACTTACCGCTTGCTTACCGGATCCAGACCCAGTCTCGGATCCCAGCAAAAACCGGAACCTATTTTATCGGACCCCAGTAAACTGGACCATAAAATTCAGAGCAGTAATAAACGGACCCTGCTCAATTATACATGTTTACGTTATAAAATAAGATCCGTCATTTTTAATAGATTTTAATCGCTTCTTCAAATACGTAAAACCAACCTTTTATTCCATTTAGAAGAAGTGAATTATGTGTGCGCACGTGAAATATATTTTTACGCGATACGTCCAGTGGGCAAAAACTTGTTCAAAGTCCGCAGTAAAGACGCTAGAACAACGTCTGAAAACGCTTTTGCCCATTGGGCGTTGATTCATTTCATTTTTGCGGTTCGATGATCCTTTGCCACTTGAAAGATGTTATTTTGACCAAGAAATTGACATACAAACGATGTGTGAATTTCTACCAGAATGTCTACAATTCTTTTCTACGAGTGTCCATTTTCCGTTCCATTTCCGTTCCACGGAAGATTTTCTGAAGTAGAAAACGGCTATGACATGATCTCCAAATATATATCCCTTAAACAAGCTTGTCCCCAGCCCCAGCCCTTTGACTTTTTTTTATTTTTTTTTTCGGAACTTATAGAAAAGACGAAAATTCCGAGAATTTTTTTAAAAAAGTTAGACTATTAAATAGCAGGCATTCAGGTATAGTGACGCAACGGGAATACGCCTCCTCGAGCCGTAAATTTAGCCCGGTTTACACCCCATAAATAAGGTCCGGTTTAAATGGGCTGCTAGTCTAAAAAAAAAGTCAAAAGGGGCTGGGGACGAGCTTGATTCCTTATATACTTGACGAGGCAATATCATTACCATAATAAGAAAATATATAACAAAAAGTGGGTAAATAACCTTATAACTGAGAGTGATGTGGTTGTAATTAATATCGAAGTTGTGTTCTCATAAATGTATGATGGATGAAAACACTTCATGTTTGTATTTTTAACATTTCCAACGTTCTTGATATTATGCAACAAACCGAAAGGTGACGATGATGATATTTAAATTCCCTGGATTATCAATCGATAATTCTGGGAACCGAATTTTATTCCTGTAATTCCCACATATCCACATATTACCCTTCTACGTAACCATGGACCCATGACGTAACTAATATGTATTACAGTAATATACATGGAATCTGTAGCTACATTGCTAAAAAAGGGTAATTCCAAAGCGGTTATTTCCAACTCTTAACATCAGAAAATATTGACCTTAACTGTAAACACAGTTTGATGATTAATTATCTCCATGGTAACTCTTTGTATATACTTGGAAAACCATCTGCTAAGTGAAAGTTGATATGAATATATATTTTAGAAGTTTATAGAAGGTTATATAAAGATATAAAAGATTAGAACAATGAATAGCATCATAGAGATTTATACCATAATATTTTACTAATCAGTTTTTAAAAAATTATTTTTGCTCTGTAGTGGTTTTTATAAAAAACCCTACAGCAAAATGTCAAGGTTAATAAATAGTTAACTTTAGTAAAAAGTAAATAGTAAATAGTACTATAAAATGAGTAAAGTTCTATAAAATAGTACTATAAAGAAGAGTCAGGCTTAAACAAACTACAAAAAAAAACTATATAATCATACAAGGTTAAGTAGGTACAAACGTACGAGTAGCAGGATCAAATCGAATAACTTTTGACAATCGAATCAACTGCTTCGAATGAATATTCTTAAAATGGTTGATGACAAAGCAAACTCGCAACAGCAGCAGCAACAGCAAGAAGAAGAAGACGTTAAAATTAGCAGTGATAAGTATAGTCTAGATATCTGCGATAGACGAATATCACAGGACTTTGTAGATGGAGGTATGATTACAAAAATGACACATTTTAATCCTAAGACACTTTTCGGAGAGAGATACAAAATAGTAAAGCCAAAACATACGGAACAAGAAGTAAACGGTGTGATATTCGAACCACATTCTGATCTGTGGTATAGCAGTATGAAAATCTATCCAAGAGGCCGACTTATGATATTTAATATGAAGACATTCGAGGCGAAGACAGGTTTAGATGAATTCCCTAGATATGGCACAGATAAAGATGCAGAAAGACTTACAATGGTGTTTTCAAAACTTGGTTTTATAGTTGAAAGATTTGATGACTTGTCAAAACGGGAGTTATTGAAAGTAATGTCTGAAGCATCACAGGAAAACTACAACAACGCTGGATCATTCTTTTGCGCACTATTAACACATGGTCAAGATAAGATTTTATACGCAAAAGATGACTTTATTGAGATACGAAAGTTAACAAAAATGTTTCGTGGATCAAATTTAGCTGGAAAACCGAAAGTATTTCTCATCCAGGCATGCCAAGGATCAAATTTTATGGAAAGCAACGATTTGGATGCTGTAGATGGTAAAAGTACTAAAAAAGATCTTTCTCTTCCAGTTGAATCCGATTTTCTATATGCTTATTCAACAGCAGCAGGGTTTTACTCCTGGAGAAATTCACAAAATGGTTCGTGGTTTATTCAAACTTTGTGTGATATTTTCGAGAAAGAAGCAAAAAATACTGATATCGTTCGAATGCTTACAAAAGTGAATAGAATCATATCAAGTAGAAAGTCACAAACAAATGACACAGAAACAAATAACAAAAGACAAATAGCAAGTACTGTTAGTCAGCTTAGAAAAGAACTGTATTTATTTCCACCTGTTAGTAAATAAATTGACGAAAAATGAGTTCTAAAAGTTTTTTTCTTGCACTAGCTATCCCAGGGAAATCAGAAGCAGCTACAGGGAGGTGTTCTGTGAAACAGATGTTCTTGTTCGCTAGCTGACACGCTATTCGGGATTACTTTTAGTAAGCATGGATTAAAGAACAGCTCCTCTTCCCACATTAAAGGTACAAAATTACCCTCAGAAAATTTTTCCTTCTGTGGTCTATTGCTACTAACATATTCTGAAGATTTGACTCCATAAGAATGAATATTAGTGGAGATATAATTGATTAAAGTCGTA
>JAULBZ010001804.1:0-20628 GCA_032360805.1 Neoturris breviconis
AATACGAGCATATCATTGTGGTGTTTTTTCTATTCTCCCGAAAATTTCTAAATACCTTAAGTTTTGTTGATTGAATAGGCGCCCCCTTCGAATAAGCACCCCCCTCTTGAGGCTTAAATATTAGCGCCCGGGCGTCTAATCGAGGCATTACGGCATATGAGCATATTGTCAAGACGGGTAGAGTTTAAAATGAGCTTCAGACACAGCGTGAAAGCCTACTAAATACGGTCCCGTATTTCTCCGTATTCGTACTGTGTATTTCCATATCCAATTATCTAATTAATTTTCACGAAGATTAATTTCCGCGAATTTTGGATTGATTTGCGAAAATTAGTCCGCGTGAAAATATAGCTTATATTTTTTAGTGATTGAATATTCTCGGCAGAGGCGAGGGAATGTTTTAAACAGACTTCTTGTCTATCTATTAGGGCATTTGATTGCTTTTTTGAAAGCGCCCATACCTATTTATACGCCCATAAGTACGACAGGTATTAAATCAGCAAAACAAATCAGCACCAAAGATGCATTTGGTGCGTTCTTAAAGCGATTTACGAGTGTACCAGAAATGCATCTAAAACCATTGAGAAGATTTTAAAACAAACTATCTATCGAGACCCGAATTATTTTATTTAGAAAGTTCCTCCCCTCACCGTAGATGCAAAATCTGAAAAAATCGATACCAAAGATGCATTTGACGCGTTCTAAGCGATTTACGAGTGTACCAGAAATGCGTCTCTAACCATTGAGATGATTCTGATCCACTTATCGTTTTAAGCCCAAATTTGGTGACTTTTTACCTTATTGTATTTAAAAAAAAATTCTAAGAAATTTTTTCCAAAAATTTTCTCCAAACGGACTCAGGACCACTTTTGGCCTTTGGGACCGGAAATTTTCAAAAAGTTTTTAGAACAAATTCGGTATTATTTTTGTCTACGAGGCATTACAAAGGCTTTTTATTATGTAATAATTCATAAAACATTGATAATTAGCAAATATAAAGAATTTGTTCTAGCTAAATTTCCATTTTCATGAAATGATGACGTATGACGTTTCGGATAGTAGAGAGCCTGGAGATGTATTGTGGCCAAGTTTCAAGTAAAACGGAGCAGTAGTTCGAAAGTTATTGGAGTGTGGTATATTGTACCCTCCCCCCCTCCCCCCGGGTTATTAGACCCCCTAACAGCCCGGGTCTTATAGGGTTAAAACAAACAAATTATCTATCGAGACCCGGATTGTTTGATTTGGCAGGTTCCTCCCCTCAAAGTAGATGCTAAAATCAGTAAAAAACTCGACAGCAAAGATGCATTTTGACGCGTTCTTAAAGCGATTTAGGAGTGTACCAGAAATGCGCCTACAACCGGATTATGGCAAGGAAAGAAACCTAAACAAAAAAAATTCGGGTCTGAATTGATAGTTTGCTTGTTTTTATTACGCAAAATCAGCAAAAAAATCAGCACCAAAGATGCATTTGGTGCGTTTTTAAAGCGATATACGAGGGTACTAAAAAAGCGTCTGTAACCATTGGTACAAAATAAAAACAAGCAAACTATCAATTCAGACTCGAATTTTTTTTTTGTTTAGAAGGTTTCTTTCCTTGCCACAGATGCTAAATCAGCTGAAAAATCAGCACAAAAGATGCATTTGGTGCGTTTTTAAAGCGATTTACGAAGGTACCAAAAAAAGCGTCTGTACTCGTTGGTACAAAATAAAAACAAGCAAACCATCAATTCAGACCCGAATATTTTTGTTTAGAAGGTTTCTTTCCTTGCGTTAAAGCAATAAAGATTATAAGCACATATATAGATACATTGTTTGTGCTTGCTTCTTCTGTCATGTTTTAAACAAAATCTGTTTTGTTTACTTTCTAATAGAAAAAGTAATAAAAGTTACGATTTTATATATTTTATTTACAAATGTATAATGGATATTATAAATGTATAATGGCTACCATAAGGTTGAATAATCGAGACTTCTCAAAGCATATCTGTGAACAATAACAAGGAGCCGTACCGGCGTGATGTATCATATCTTGTTTTTATGATCCATCAAATTATGGTAAAACAGTAACAATATTTTATATATCTAAATTAGGTAATAAAGTATAAACGTTTTTCTTAAATTTAAAATTACTCAACCTAATCGGTATCATGTTTGCCACCTGATTGTGAAGTTGTGTTCACCAGAACAAAACAGGTAATTATTTTCTATTCCTCCTATTGGGATAAATATACAATACTACAAATATCGGAGATATGTTTCGAAAGCACAGGCGATATGTTTCGAAAGCACAGCAGTGCGGTACAATAGATGTTAATATATATTTACATTTATATATTCAGGCACCCAAAGTACGACAATGTACCTAACATTTAGGTTAAAAAACCAACCAGTCTCCGAAGCCAAAACAGAGTGCTATTTCTTTAGCTACTTTCCAGTTGGGGAAAAACCGTGATATTGGTGATATTGAGGATATTTATCGAGCGACTGAAATTTCTTCATCATCATCATCATCATCTGTGCTTCTTTTTTTGACGCCATAATTCGATATGATTCCCCTTGTGAATGCGAAGTGAATCGTTCCATTGTCATTATTTCATAAAAAAAAGAAATTCAAATATCACCCTCCTTCCCAGAGCCGAAATGAAACTTCATTTCCGATTATCTGCGACCATCGTAAACGTTGCTTAGTTACATATTAAGAGGAAATCATTTCTTGACATTTTTCCAATGTCCACAATTTATAAGCATGTCTATGGGGAATATAAAAGAAATCCACTTTTGACACTTATACAACCTAAGTGGTCTTGGATGAAATTGATCACCTGTCGCCTATATATTTCTACCTCTTGCACCAGTGTATGATACAACACTTGTTACAGAATAACAAGTAAAATTGGGGATATCGGGTTTTCCAGTTATCGATCAATCAAATTCTAGATCTTTGTTCGTTTTTCCTTAACCGACCATGCATTATTCTTTCAAAACAGTGAGACCAAAGCAAAATTTTAACCCTGTTCACGTCGGGCTTTTTGAAGGCTCCGCAAAGACCCACCCCTCTCTCCAAAACCTTTGATGAAACCATGCTATAGTATTGAAATATTCCAGAAAGTTAGGTCAACACATAAATAACATTTTAACATAATTATTTTTCGGATGACGTCATCACTCATGACGACGTCATCATTGGAAGTTAGGTTGTGCAAAAAACAATTCTTTAAGTAAAAGAAGAAAAATAATTTGATGTTAGAAATATGGTTGCTAGGCTACCTAGGGAAAAGTATCCCTAGTTACCTGATTATCTTCTTCAAAATGATCCTAGACAAATTGTATGAAAAGTCCCAATTTTTTTAGTCATATAAGCCATTCGTTCAAAAGTTATGAAAAATAATATGAGATGGGGGGGGGGGACTAATTAATTAACTTAATTCGATTAGTAGAATTGGATGTAGAGGAGGTCACGTACAACATACTGCCACAAGACAAATTTGTTGACAGAATATATGCGCAGCTTGGTTTGTTTTGACTTTCGTAGTAAAACGAAACATTTAAATATGGAACGATACTATTTTAAAGTTTATTTCCACTTGGAAATGTTTGCTGCTAAAGCCAAAATAAAATATTCCATTGGTACACCCTGACGTCAATTTTTACGAATGTAATGATTCCATATTTCTATCAAGCTAAAGTACTACAAGATAAAAAATCCGTATCATACTATAACATGTCAATAAGCCAGTGGAGTGGTGGAGAAGAGACAGGTATTCTGGCTAGTGGAAAGTATCATAATAGTTTTGCATCAAAAACCTTAAGGTGTAATGTTGGATAAGTGTTGGATCAAATGTTGGATGGTTTTTTCGCTTCCGTTCAAACATTTCATCAAAACTACCGCCATACATTTGAACTATTGTTCAAATTAGAGAACACATTTCTCAAATGCAAATTTTAAACCGAAATGAAATATTATTAACATGCAATGTTGGCGTATTGGGTGAAATTTTATTCGTTTGCAAGGACCATAAGCAAAGCAAATTGTATCATTACACACTTCACTGTAATTAAGGCATGATCCTGCTAATATTCTACTCTAAAAAACACTATAATGAATGAGACAATAGGGGTTGGAATAAATGTGATTGTCATTTCAGTTAAGGTATTTATCAATAGTATATTAATCACAGAAATCTTTTGTTTCAATTCCAATATATATGAATTACGTCATAACTAACATGATCGAAATTAGGGCCAGTCCCAAAAATATATGAGATGGGGTACGACAGGCGATATATTTTTGGTAAAACTAAATGGCCTAAATTTAAGCCAGAACAGTCAGCAATTGGACTGCAATGAGTCACATGCAAATTATAACTGATAATATGCAAATTTGCATATTGAAATATGCAAAATCATCAATTTTCATTGAAAATGGTGACGTCACAGACAAAGAACTGGTTAATTAATGATCGTAAAGCAAAAACTTGTCATGTGACTCGTTAGAATCCTATTACGCACCAGTTAGGAAGGAATTGTACAATTTAATTTTGATCCAAATATATCCCCCATTGCGCCACATACACATTTGGTTATTTTAGTAGGGAACATGTAACCATAACCTATGACCTGATATTTTCCCTGAAATTTTACATTTCTATTCTATATAAGATTCTGAGTTATGAATGCATATATTAAAGAGGGTGAAATAAATTACATATCCGCTTATTTTGATGTTGAACATCGATGGCAATATACAGTCCAAATACGGAGTCATACAACTCCATATATGGCAATAAACAGTCCGAATACGGAGTCATATAACTCCATATATGACAATAAACAATCCGAATATGAAGTCATATAACTCTATACATGGCAATACACATTTCTATTGTCCCACATAACTACATGTATGGTAATATCCCGTTCGAATATTGTCCCACATAACTCCATATATGGTAATATCCCGTTCGATTATTGTCTCACATAACTCCATATATGGTAAAGCACAGTCTAAGTATGGATCCACATAACTCCATATATCACCATACAAAATCCAGATATGGAGTCATATATCACTTTATATATGACAATACACAGTCCGAATAAGAAGTCATATAAGTCTATCAATGTTAATACAAATTCCGAATGGATCCACATAACTCCATGTATGGCAATACAAGGTTCGCATGTATATAACTCCATATATGGCAATAAACCGTCTAAATATGGAGTCATATAACTGCATATATGGCACTGCATATTCCAAATATTGACCCACATAACTCCATATATGGTAATACACAGTCCGAATATGGACTCACATAACTCCATATATGGTAATACACAGTTCAAACATGGATCCACAAAACTCCATATATGGCAATACGCAGTCCATTTATGGAGTCATATTACTGCATATATGGAAATACACAGTCCGAATACGGAGTCATATAACTCCATACATGGTAATACACACTCCGAATATTGTCCTACATAACTCCATATATGGTAACACACAATCCAAATATGGATCCACATAACTCCGTATATAATTATGAAATAATAGTAATTATGACATGCAGATTTGCAGATTTGCAAGCAAAAATGATGCCTCTATGAATCGCTCGAATATAGTTAAAGCAAACTACTTCCGACTTTAATATCTTCTTTAATCGCAAATAATTCATGTTGTTCTTCTTTCGACATCCCATCTCTAATTTCTCAAACACTTCGTTATTCTGACACCTGTTCTTGGCGTGCCTCTGATGTTTTAAATGCACTTGAATATATTGCAATAAAAAATTCGAATACGGAGAATTATAACTCCATAGATAGCAATACACAGTCCGAACACGGAGTCGTATAACTCCATATATGGTAATACACAATCCGAATTCGCTGTCATATAACGCCATATATGGTAATATACAGTCCCAATATCCCTTCATCTCCTAATATGGCACTACACCTTCTGAATACGCTGTCATTTAACTCAACATATGCCAATGCACAGTCCAAATATGAACCCAGATAACTCCACAATGCCAATGCACAGTCCAAATATAAACCCAGATAACTCCACAATGGCAATGCACAGTCCGAATACGGAATGATATAACTCCATATATGACAATGCACAATCTGTGTAACCCTCCTACCAAACCTGAGAACAAATGGACAAGAAGGAGGAAGATATTCCTTCGGACATCCTCAGGCAGTGAGTAGCGAGTTGAGTGAAGACATCAGCGGTAATAGCGAGCTCAAAGAATACGAAAGGAAACTCGCTCAAGAAACTGAGAAGTTTCGTAAAACTTTGAAACAATGGACCATCGACAATGATGAACTCAAAAAGAAATACGATACGATACGATACGATATTGTATTATCAAAAGCGCAAGACACTACGTTAGGAAATATCGAAAAAGAAAAAGATAGTGGCCTCTCAGCTTGCACTTCTGAAGCTTGCGTATTGGATAAAGATATATAGATACTATGTGCGAAGTATGAACGATATGTACATTACAAATGCACAAGACTTCCACTATACCAAATTAAGCTTTTCATGACATCGAAATGCTTGAACTACATTTGCGCCAACTGTACAGTGGGTCAGGATTATCTGTCGGATATCTTCACAGACAAGGTAGAATCTTCCTTGAAGAACATGAGAAGGTGGTTGAATTAACTTCAGAAAATGATATTCTGAAAGACGAAAAAGCGGTTTTGTCTGATGAGTTGCAGAAGCTTCGAGCAGATTTTAGCAAAAAGACTGAAGAATGCGATCAACAAAAAATTCTCATATCAACTACTCGCAAATACTAATCTGCAATTACAAGCTCAAATTGAAAAACAAAAGGAAGAGATCGGCCAACTACGGCCAGAAAAGAAAACAAACACTGAGTTAGCAGAAGAGCACGAGAATATCAAACTTAAAAACGAAAATACACAATTGAAACAAACGGTAACAACACTCCAAGAAAATCACGAAATCCTCCGAAAACATCTTCCCAAAAAAGAGGGAGAAATCCCCGAACTACGGATTAGCGTCCTCAATGAAGTATAGAATGATGAAGATAATGAAACCGGTTTTAACAGAAGATCTCATATGTTCTCAAAAAGCATTATAGAAAAAGTATCTAATATTGTGAATAAGAATAATAAGAAGATCGAAGATAAGCTTAACCAAGTTCTGGTTAACAAATTATATTCAGATTCTGTCAAAAAAACATCGAAGCTTCACATACTGGTCCAACGGTTGAGAGCAACAAAGTACTTCGAACAATCCTGTTAGAAGACAGAAACAATCAACTGATTGAAGAAAATGAAAGAGAAAAACGCGAAAAGATTGTTATAATACATGGTATAAAAGAGAAGGGGAACAATAGAGAAGAAGTAAACAATAACGATGTAGTTCAGGTAGAAATGTTTCTCTGTCCGTCCAACCAAATTTTCACGTCTTGAAAAAAACTCTCAAGACAAAACCTGACCTCTCAAATTAAAAATGTCTAGAATCACCAGTAAAGAAACAGTCATGAATAACCTCAAAAGACTTAAGGGATCGGAAGAAACTTTACAGAAACTGAGTGTCAAAGATGACTACACACAAAGAGAAAGAGAACTTGTGAAGCTGCCTGTTAACCATGCAAATAAATAGAATGCAAAGGACCCACAAAACTAATACGTCGTACGCTCAACTCCAAAAAACGGGCTCCACCTGGAAGCAGATTCAATAAATGGCACAAATGAAAATACGACAACTGTCACAAGTACCAATGTCAATATCTAAAGCAGCATTGGTGACTGTTGAAATGTAACTGTGAGCGATTCATAGAGGCCTAATATGGCCTGCGAATTTGTATTTCTTAATTATTATTATTATTACATATGGCAATATCCAGTCCGAATACGGAGTCATATAACTCCATATATGGTAAAACACAGTCCAAATACGGAGTCATATAACTCCATATATGGTAAAACACATTCTGAATATGGAGTCATATAACTCTACATATGTTAATACACAGTCCCAATACGGAGTCGTATATAACTCCATATATGGCAACACACAGTCCGAATGCGGAGTCATATTACTCCATACATGACAATACACAGTCCGAATAGGCTGTCATATAACTCGATATATGGAAATACACAGTCCAATTATGGAGCCATATAACTCCATATATGGCAGTACACAGTCCAATTATGGAGCCATATAACTCCATATATGGCAGTACACAGTTCAATTATGGAGCCATTATAACTCCATATATGGAAATACATAGTCCGAATACAGAGGCACCTAGCTCCATATATGGCACTACACTGTCCAAATATAGACACACATTACTTTTATGGCAGTACACAGTCTGAATACGGACACACATATCTCCATATATGGCAATATACAGTCGTAATATGGATCCACAATAGTCTATATAAGGTAATACACAGTCCACATATGGAGAAATATAACGGCATATATGGCAATACACAGTCCGAATACGGAGGCATATTACTCCATACATGGCAATACATTGTCCAAATATGAATTCATATAGCTCCATACATGGCAATACACAGTCCGAATCTGGAATCATATGACTCCATTTATGGCAATACACATTTCTATATATGGAAACACACAGTCTGAATACATTACATAAATGAATCCACATAACACCATATACGGCAATACACAGTCCGAATGCCGAGTCATATTACCCCATACATGGCAATACACAGTCCGAAGATGGATTCACATAACTCCATATATGGCAATGCACAGTATGAATACAGAGTCGTATATCTCCATATATGGCAGTACCGAAGGATACCGAAAGATTTTTTTTTCGAAATGATCCTATAGATAAATTATAGAAAAACTCTTAAAATTTCTAGTCACATCAGCCGTTCATTCAAGAGTTATGAAAAAACATTAGCCGTAGGGGCACGTTGTTAAAGACATTGATTGTCAATTAATAAGGTTAATTACTGAAAGAAGTATCACGTGCATGTGATCATTACTGCTTGAAAATGTATAATAATCATTAGTACTTGAAAATGTAGCATGCGAGAAAAGACTAATTGATTAACCGCATTAATGCTGAATCACGGCCGCATCCTTAAGAGTAATATATGAATTAAATTTTAAAAAATTCAAAAAGTGCTGGAGACGAGCTTGCAAATCAAGTTAGATTGTCCATGATGAACATGTAGTGACAAAAATCAGGAAATAATAGACCAATAAGGCGCGAAGAATCACAATACATAAAAACTTAGATTTTTAGAAGAGTACAAATAAACTAATCTCCTTGGTAGAGCTTTACCCTCGTTTGCACAGAAAAAGTCACTTGGAAATGTGCTTTAGACTTTTCATCCATTGAACACTGGTACGGACACTGGTAGCATCCCTCCATTATACACATCCCTCCGTTGGAACAGAGTTGTTAGAGCAATTGGTAGGAACGTCGTTATCTATCGATGAACTTTAAAAACTACTTGTGACCTTGTGGCCAAGCTGAAGAATAAAATGTTTCGAAAACACTTTTTCTTGTTTTTTTAAAAACTCTCCTAGAACTCTTTTTATCGTAATTCTAAAAGGATGCCATGCGCATGAAAAGTAAAAGTTCTTTGTTCAATTTCCGTGCCAAAGGCACAAAGAAATGTTTCATTCGTCATTTGTCTGTCTATTCGTGTCCGAGTTTTTCGCACGTAGTACAAACGTCTACGGAACACGGAATTCAGTAGTCTTCTACGCTGTTGCAAATTAACCAATCAAATGCTAGAAGCGTTATTAGCCTACGTGAATAGCCCTCCGTAGGTTAGAGACGAATAAGAAATTACACGTGATCATTCCTGGTTATGTTAATTCGACATTATTTGATAATGTATGTGGTTGGTTTCAGCAAATTTAAACACGGTGTCAGAAGCAGCCAATGGAAGGTGTTCTGAGAAATAGGTGTTCTTATTTTCTAGCTGGTCTCCATTTCAGTATTTTTACTAGCATACGCGTGTATCTCAGAACAGCTAGTATTTATACAGTGTAAGAACCGTTAGTATTTCCAGCTGAGTAAGACTTTCCTAAAACAGTAGCTACTTTTGTTGTAAGAACACCTCAATCTTCTAGCTAGCTGCAAAAAAAGACTTAGTCCAGAACAGATCATTTTCCCAGCCAGAGCTTTTCGATCTAACAGCTGAGACAACCCGCTCAGAACAGATCATTTTCCCAGTCAGAGCTTCAGCCAGCTCAGAATAGTTCATTTTTTCCAGCCAGAGCTTCTTCGATTTCTCAGCTGAGACAGCCAGTTCAGAACAGATAATTTTCCCAGCCAGGAGATAATCAATAGTGAAAGAACAAGTCAAATCTCTAGCTGTACCTTTTTTTCTAGAACCTAAGAACAGGTCTAATTCCCAGCCAGTATATCCCCTCAGAACACCTATTTTTACGAACACCTCTGTTGGCTGCTTTCGAAGTGTGTTCTACACTTACAGTGTTAACCACGGTAACGTTTTTCATATGTGACTATGGTTTTATCTCGTATTTTTTTCTATGGTTTTATCTCGTGATATTTTCTTGTAGTCTTATTATAGACTTCCTTACTCTGTCAGATTTGCTCAGTGCATATATTGCCTGTTCAGGTTAAAGACAGGATCCGTTTTGTTTTTAAATTTTTCCACAGCTACCTTTGTTTACAGGTTCTCTTCGCACATTACTAGTTTTATTTCTCTATAAAAAATCAAAATGTGAGGGGATCAGTTTGGTTTCATCAGACCATACTGACTATGACTATGATCATTATGACTATGATCAGACTAGTGACTATGCGTCCGTGTGCGTTACGAGAATTCTGTTCGAAAATTGTAGACATCTGTTTTAAATTTTTAATATATATGTATATTTTTTATGTTTTCTTTTTTCTGTAATTTTTTTCTATATAAAACCTTCGTGACTAATATGCACAAAATCCGCTCAAGAATTAATTAATTTGATCAAGGAAGTTAATTTGATCTAATCTCACGTTGAGTGCAAGTTATAAAAACCAATATACAAAAGGTACGAATCTCCACCGCATATGAATTTAGAAAAGAGATATTAAAAACACTATGAAGGAGATAACACTTATCTGCAGGGGACTGCATTAGGCGGCTGAACTGGACCTTTTGTCCATTGGAGTGCATAAACAAATACGTCATGATAGTCTGACACGCAGGGCCAAAACTTGTTTAAAGTCCGCGTAAAGACGCTAGAACAACGTCAAGCAACGTTGTCCTACTGTCTTTACTGTTGAATTTGAACATGTTTCTGACCACTGGGAGGATGATTAATGATTTCCTTATTTATTTGATAAGACGTTATATCTATTTATAAATGTTATTAGCGAAAAGAAACAATATTTTCATGATTATGACACATCTATTTGCCACGAAGAAAATATCTACAAGTAATCATTAATGCACATTAATATTTAAGACAAGGTAAAATCCGAGCAAAAATTCCGAATTTCCAATTACATAAAAAGCCTTAAACTTTTGGTAGCAAAACAAAAGACACGAAAAATCGAATATGTTTCAAGAACAGCAGAAGTCTTGAGTCTACTCGGATAAATCTCTGAGATAAATCTCTAGGGACTTCTAGTGGTCATTTTCCGTATTTACGTTTTACTTGTGGTGTGTATTGCTTGTTGAAATTCCTAAAATGTTTCATAATTTATGTCATCGGTTTTAGTTTCACACACAGAAATTTATTATCAACATATACAATAGAAATTTCCTCATGAAACTGTGAAAATAATGCGTAGTTTTTAATTTCTTTACGCTCATCTGTAGAGAACAAACAGCTGCTCTGCTATTTTTGAGCGTTAGTCAATGATCACCAATTAATATAGTATGTCATTCCTACTAGGATTTAGGTTAACCGGTTTTAAAATTTATATCCCATTTCTTTGATAATATTTCTGAAACTTACTTCAATTTTAGATTTGTCATTATTGCTCATCGAAGCGAATTTTAAAAAATTCATAGAAACAGTTAATAGCTATATTTAAATTGTTATCAGAACTTTAAGTAATAATTACCACTCCCCAAGTGGTATTAATTTAAATTAATTATCTTCCTAAAAATTAATTACCGCAGTATTAGCTAATGCATAAATTTCTTACCTACTTGCGTAGGTTTTCATTTGATTAAGATGAAATATATTGTACTTAAAATTGAAATCAAATCTTATGCTATAGCATGAAGTTACGACCGTTTTGTATTTCAAGATTGAAACGTTCTTGACATTATTTTTACCTTGTTGTCCTAGATCAGAAAACTCGAGATCCAAAGGATGGCACACGTGCAAAACTCGACCGTTTTGTGTTGCTTACTATTGTAAACCGTATTTAAGGAAAGGTCACGTTTTAAATTACTTTTGCCATGGCAAAGACAATAAGCCTCATCCGTAGATATCATTTTACGCTTATTGTAATCTGCCATGCTTATATGCACGGAAGCTAATAATGATCAGGTAATTATATTACGTTGCTACTTTGGCAAGCACTTAAAAATGTTGAAACGCATGGAAAGGTAATACAACAACATGATGGTTACGCAAGATCTTACCTTGACTGTACTAAGATCTGCTGAGATTAGCTACAGTCATTTGCAGGATTCAATCCAAAATTACATTGTTGGTAGTTGGAGTTAAATGAGAAAACCATCTGTCAGAAAGGGATTTTAAAATGTAATTACCCATAGCTTATAGTAGATGGCTCCGCATGTTAAATCTCTCTCCGCATTGGTATGCGGAAATTCTCAAAAATATCGCTACAATTAGACTAGAAACTAAAACTAAAAAAAATATAGTAAATTGTTTTCACTCACTTGCCCAAACTTTAGTGAGTGAATTATACCTTAACATGTGCGGCGATTGAGTGAATGAAACGGATTCGAATATAACCCAGCCGAAAAAACCCTGTTTGAAGTCAGCAAAATAACGTGAACAACGTTCTTTGAACGTTTTCTTAACGTTATTTTGCTGACTTTGAACAGGTTTTTGTCGGCTTGGAAATTCAACCACTCATCTCTTCCGCAAATACCTTTATGGAATGGAAACTTTCCGTAGCTATATGTTACTACTAAGGTAAAATTTCATATGGATCTTCTATGTATGCTGATATTTTAAAGCAATTATAAAGATTGATTTCCATTAGGCAAACAATGCCGTGCGTAAACCAAATTCATCTATGTTATACGTGAATATTTCAGTTTCGTAAGGACGATGATAATTTACGCAATATCATGGTTATTACCTGGTTTGTACTGTAAAGGATTGTCACTGGACATTTACTCTATTTTAGTTTGAGATCTCTATCTAATCTTCTGAGCTGGAAAATATACTTTGGACGCTCTGTTGAATTCTGGCGAACGGTATTAACTGTAACTAATCAATCGTTATATAATATCTGTATATGCCGACATGGAAATATATATTTTCGTACATCTATGATGCTGAGGTTTTAAACTGGAAATGTCATAATAATGTCGATATGAATTATTGTCGGCAAAATCAATTCCATTCAACTGTTATCGATATTTTGCACAAAAATATTGTTTAAAATTTCAACTTATGGGTTATTTATGCTATTACGTACTTCGCCTCATACAGCTTCCCAGAAGTTCATTGTAAACCGAATTTACCGATGAATAATTTTGGAGAGCTTCACTTATGATTTTATACTTAAAATAAGTTGACAAAAAACCTCGAGGCTTGCACAAACAGTGCAATATATCATAAATTGGAAAACATGTAATATGTGTCAGGCGGATATTGAGACAGGAGTAGTAATTTCCATGGCACCATACGCTCTCCTTCGCTTTTTATATTTTACAAAACCTGTGAAGTATAGTTTGATTAACTATGAAGGAGAATACTTTCATGGGGAAACAAAGGCAATGAAAAGTGAACAAATTTTTGCAAGATTTTCTCTTTACTTCCCTAAATATTGTCCAAAACAACAGGATGTTAAAACAATTGAAAAGTTAACATCTTCTTCAACAAAATATCAACGCTTCGTGTATATCACTGTCATTTGTCACACCCTTTTTAGAATGTAACGGATTTCTGCGCGTCCTATGTCGGATTGGCATTCTCAATTGCTTCGTTGATATCAACAGCAAGAAAACCATTCATTATTTGTTAGAAAATAAATATATTGTTATCAATATCATGAACTTTTTCAAAATTTAATTAGGGAAACATGAAAAAAATGATTGAGCAAAAGTTCAACTGATTCTACGCTATTCGGTACTTTTCCATTTATGGAATCAGCCTACATATATATGCGACAGTGTACTTCATTTCGTTTGTAAACTGTGTGAAGGAGACCTAACCTAATCACCTCATTACGGCGTAATTAGCAAACTAATGAATTAAAATATATTGCTTCCTCTCCATGAGGTGATTAACAATAACTGAAAATTATCTGCTTGCAACGATATTATGTCATAAAAACTGACAAGTGGATAAAAACTTGTTCAAAGTCCGCAGTAAAGACGGTAGAACAACGTCTTTGACGTTGTTCTAGCGTCTTTATTGCGGACTTTGAACAACTCACCTGATGGCCTAATGACTACATGATTATTTATGAAAAGCTACGAATTCCTGGGGGAATGGGACTAGTCAATTAATTATTACCTTATATGGAAAATATTAACTAAGCTCATTACGTTTGAATAAAGTATTAAATGTATTTATGGCATCATCATATAATCATTCTTGTGTAGTATCAGACAACAAGCATAGCAAAATGGATAAGAAGACTCAGCAGCGTGCTCAAACATTACCTGAAAGACTGCATGTTCCTACTATTGAAATATCAGTTTGTAAGAGTCTTTCTTTTAAAGATAAAATCAAAGCAAGCTTAAATAAACCAAAGAAAATCAAGAAAGAAGAGGTTGATTACGGAAGAATTGTTGTTCTCGGTGATACTGGCGTAGGGAAATCATCTATTATAATGCATTTTGTGAAAAATATCTTCACTGCTTATTATACTCCGACATCTTCGGTTGCTATATTTGATGCAAAAGCTGTTGTGGAATGTAAAAAAGCTAAACAAAAAAGTCTATCATTAGCAGACAGTTTACGAAAGGTTACAATGCTTCGAACAAAATCAGCGAATTTGCCAAGAGAGAAGAATGAAATAGCTGGACTCACAAGAACAGTGAGTTTTGGAAAAACACCTATAGATCTGGAAGGAAATAAAGAAAATGTTAAAAATTTGAAAGAATTTCATTTCCAACTTGTTGATACGCCTGGAGATATATCAACAAGCAGTCCTATATCATATCGAGCAACAATTGGTGAAGCTAACGGTTACCTGTTAGTGTGTTCGTACGATAAACCTGATAGCTTGGACTATCTACGCAATGTTATAAATGATATTAAAAACATTAATCATAATAAAACTGTCCCTATTATCATCGTGATCAACAAAAGTGATTTAAGTAGTGAGGAAACAGACTATTTTGGTGATAAAGTTGCTGAAATGGCGAAAGAGATGTATTTACAGTGGAGTGAAATATCAACCAGCAAAAAAGAAGGTTTTAAAACTATGACTGAGAATATTACGCGAGAAATGAATCTTTATCAACAAGTAGAGGAAGAACAAAACTCTAAAATGCTTGGTGATGAATTTTGGCACTAAATTTAACGCACGCCAAAACGTAATTCGTTGCTATGGCAACAATCGTGTAATTAAGTTGTTTCCTTGTATCAAGAAAGTCAATTAATTACAAGTGTTCATTGGTAATCACGAATGCAAAGAGCGTTGAAACAAATGGTATGGTATGAACAACTTGCAGTTAATTCGTCGGTACAAGGAGACAATTTACTTGCACGATTGTTGTCATAACATTGAATTAAACGTTTCAATGCCAATTGTCTAGATGCTTAACGTTTAAGCAATATCTATCTAGATAGAAAACGTTCCGAATCGATAAGAGCGATACTAAATGAATCTAATAAAACTAATTTGATCATGTATTGTATCAGTATTGTAAATAAATATTATGTTAATAGAAATCGCATCGTCATGTTTCATCCCAGCAATCGTCACCAATCGTCACCAATCGCAATCAATCGCCACCCTAAATGGCATGCACAGTTTATAACCCTATTTCGACTGGGTGGGTACCTTACCTTAAGTTGTTTTCTTTATGTTACTTTTGTGTAGCAAAATAAACCTTCCTGAAATTTTTAGTATCTGAGTTTAAGACTATACGCAGAACATTTAGTAAAAAAAGTAAAAAATATTTTTTTTTTGCTAGAATGTTCTAGGTAGTCCTACTTGTCTTTTCGTTGAAGGCTATCTAACCGAAAATCTGTCTAGAATAAGCAGAATAAGAAAGGATATTATAGATAAAGACTGTCAATATAATGCAAAGAATTAGAAATTGCTTTTAGATATAACACGACACGCAGTTCTTAACCCTTCTATACGAATCTTACACCCTATTGCACCCTTCAACAAAGAAACCACCCTTTCAACGCTCAAAATATGAAAATGCAACAAAATAGAGATCTTTTATATTTTTTCTCCGAACATATGTAGTGCCAATTGTTTAGTAGAGTCAAAAATGGATTCTAACTATATTGGAACAATTCCTAAGTTTATTGGAACAATTCCTAACTTTTGCATAATAGAAAATTTGCGAATATTTTTAAATATATTTAAACACATTGGTAAATATATAAGTCAAACAAAAAATAAAATAAAAATAAAATATCTTAAAGAATATTATTCTCTAATAGGAAATTCTTAAACCACCCATTTTCTAATTAGTTTAAATTTTTTGTTGACGTCAGCAAAATATTATATGCGACTAGATTGGCCATTCTGAACACCATCTTTGTTTATTTTTATAGTTAATATACGTACCCATTTTCATAACAAAAGCAGTTTTCCGATTTATTAGAGTAGTAGTTTTTGCCCCCGCAGCTAATATGGGATCATCAGGACCCCTGCCAAAATAAGGTTGAGAACAATTTCTAGCCCAGTTGCTAACTTGGAATGGATAATAAATAGGATATTTCGATCCTTTGTGCTACAATCCCGAGCAAAATGCAATGGTTACAACAAAAGAAGAAAAAGTGAATGGACAACCTGTCGAATTCCCTTCCTATTTTAGGAAAATAAACAAGGAAAACCATTTGAGTATTTACCGATATCAATGAAACGCCTTAGCCGTTTATTTAAATTCTTACGCCTCATCGGTTGGTAATTCGTCGATTAAAAGAATATTTAACCGATATATTTCAAAGTAAAAGAATAACTCTTCCTGTGCGAGATTTTAGAGAGAAAAATATCCAAAAAGACAACGAAGACGACGATGGAAGTGTAAATATTGTTATTAATGTAACTGATAATAAGAAAGTACAAGAAAAACCTAAAATAGATCCCATAACAATTGACTAGTGAAGACTTTGGAGACTGTAATTTTCAACTAAAAAATATGGCCGACTTTTACAAAGTTTATCTTCGACTGTCTACAAGTTTACATACGCTCTCAGGTCACGTGGCTAATACACGTGACCCGAAAACGTTTGAAAATAATTTTTCTTACCAGTTTCCACTTAAGCCTGTTGGTTAAAAATGACGAAAACATATAGGGCTTTACATGTTTTCTTAGTGACAAAATGTTTAACCAACGAAAATAGCATACTAAATTCTTCACCTTACTCATGTACGGTATACGTTTAACCTATGCTATACGATATTCATTCGGTAATAGCTACTGTCTTTCCACCACAGGGAAGTTTGCAATAATGTCGATTCGGATTATTAATCACTACTCGCTTAAAATGAGGAAGCAATATCAGCTGTGGTTAATCGAGTAGGAACATCATTAGGAGTCTTGTGGCCTATACTTAATTATCAATGTCTACCATATATCTATGCTACCATGTGTTACTTCTTACAGATCTGGAAATAAAGCAACAGTTACTGTGAAAGGAATACAACGTAATAATAATAACAATAATAACAATAATAATAATATCCGTACTTTGTGCGCCCTGCTCTTTTGTTAGTCATATTGCCGTTTAGGACTGAATTCTCGATTTTGTCGTCGGACACAATTTGATCATAACATTATTTCATTATTTTATCTTTTTAAATCACACCCCGACGGAGGAGAGTGTGATTTGTTGAATTAGGCTCCTGTCACAACCTCGTTCCCAGGGCTTCAAACCCTGGGAACGAGATTGCTCCTGTCACCGTCTGTAAGAACAATATTATAGATGATTTTTATAACAAAAAAAATGACAATCATTTTATGAATAATAATTTGCTATGAAGGTGAAAAGTGTAGAAAAAAGTCATAAAATTAAAAATATTTTTAACGTGATTTTATTTCCAGAGTTAAAGTATACTTGCGTTGCCACCATACACCATAGTCACAAGAAAAGATACCTGTGCCCGTATGCCCGTGTTTCCAGACTCTTCTTTTCTTGTGACTATGCATACACATAATATTGATAAATAGTTTAATAGTTATGGCTAGGAGGACTAGGTAATCGGATAATCGTAAGGCAAGTATGCTTTGCAGTTTGCTTGTAAGCTTTATGTCTATAAACCAGTTATTGGTTAGATATCAGGAAAATAGCTAGCCAACTTGCTGTATTGTTTTTTTGAGTGAGTGCAGGCTATGCGCTGAGCTAAACTGCACCAGCAATATCAAATATCAGTATAAAGATCACTTCCATGCACTAAAAAATTCTCACTTTATCTTCGCTTGTAAAAAAGATCTTCGTGTTGCTCATTGGAAAAACTTTGAATCAACGAAAATCGCTGTTCAAATTTACTAAGTTAAATTTTAATGTTTGCGATTTTAGTTTAGAACGTGCGGCTTCAGTGAATATGTACATGGCGTTAACGTGGATTTAGTGGAAGTAATATTAACGCCTGAAAAAATTCTCAAAGACGGTGCTTGTATGCAGTGTTTTGCAGCAACAGCGAAACCGTGATGTAATAACTTTGAACTTGTTATAGCGTATGATAGCCAACGAACTAATACAGCGTTATTAACGTCGAATAGCTAGGTTTGTGCAACGAATCATAATGCAACGTTAAAATATCGGATATGTAATATTGGTATAAATATTGCTTGATTTTTCGCTGTTTTTTTAGATTGATAATATTGACATATTTGTTTACACGTCGATCTATCTACCAATATTTGACGTTGCCATGTCAACTTTTTTTGGCGTGATAAAAAAGTGTAGGTTTAAAATATAAACGTCAACGTAAATGAATTCGACGTATTATCGTCTGGCTTAATATTTAGACGTCAATTTTCTTTTGAGTGAGAGGTGAGATTTGTTAAATGCAAACTGTGGATCAGGGAAAAGTACGTGCCCTCCCCACTTTTTTGCTGAGAATGAATATAAACACCGGTATGAGTTCCTTGCAAAGGAAAAATTGCTGCATGATTTATGTAGCTCAGGGTACTTCTAAAATACAGAAAATATGAACAAACTGTGCTATGTAAATTTGCTTGTTATTCTAAATTCCGCAGAATGGCCCAGGAAATCGTTTTGAGGCTATTTTAGAGGGCCTAAACCGAAAAACCTTCTTTGTCGCCCAGCCATTGTGAATTTTAGGCGTCACTAGTATTACCATTCTGGAGTCCCCTCCCCTCACATTAAAATTCGTCGTATCGTCGGCCCTGAATAAACGAAAATACTTGCGTGCTTGTTCAATACAAATCCTCGTAGCTTGTTCAGACTACATGCATCTCTGTGATGACTGGCTGTTAGCAAATTCATTGATTTCGTTTTTGTTTACGTTATCATAGTCACAAGATTCTTGTGACATGATCTTATCTGTGTCTTAGGCAGACTCCTAATTGACAGAATATATTTGCTTGGCATGGATCCTTTTAACTTTCACCCCTTCACTTTGACGAAGAAATATAAACAAGAAAAACCACCGTCTTAAACATCTGTATTCTTCCATTAAAGACAAAGTTTGAAGGTTTGAAATAATGTCAGCAATTGGTACACTGAACTTACTGAATTTACTCTCCTCCTCAGAGGTTTAAAATGAAAATCAGGCCAAAACAGCGATGGTCGACGAAGAACAACCCCGTTGGTGTTATATTTTCTGTTAATTTTAAATCTGTTTTCTAGGTTAATAAACAATATGTGGCGGTTGGGAGTCAAACGTGAAGCAAAACCAAACGTGAAGCACATTAAATATTTACGAAAATATAAACAAAACACAAAAGAGATATGAAGAAGATCAGATCAAATTCTCATCGCTTATTTGCAGTATGGAAACTATTTAGGGGGAAACGAAAAGATCTTTTGTACAAGAAAATATTGTTATATTGTTTCTTCGATAGTAAAAATACTCTAAAAAACACAAATAATTTGCAATAAAGAAAAACTAACGTAGAAAAACAGAAGAAGAATAAGCTAGGAATAAACATATTTACACGGAATGCTAAAAAACTATTATATAAACTAAAAAAAAATATGATGAACCGGAAAATAAACTTGAACATCATGATGTTTTTATAAAATATTAACAGAATTTTAATATCGTTGTACTATCATACTAATAGTGATTAGACGAAATATCCGTA
>JAULBZ010001805.1:0-20625 GCA_032360805.1 Neoturris breviconis
TTTCTCTTTCGGAAACCAATAAGTGTTATATATGTATGTATTTAGGAGGGTTCCAGCTTTCTAGAACAGTTTACTTCGTGGAATTTGAGTAAGTTTAGTTCAAGTTATAGCTGATTGAAATATTCAAAATTTAGTATATCATACATATATTATCCAAAGAGAAAGTTTACTGTGGTATAATAATAAAAGATTCTATCCTTCCAGACAAAAGGCAAACTTTGTGAAATTCGGAAATCACTGTTTTAACCTGTGGATCTCTTTATCAATCTGTGTCTTACTCAATTAGATTTTTTCTGTGTAATTCATTATCTACTGTATAGAAAAACTGATGCAGATAAAAAGGCAGTTCGTCATTAGGAAATTCATTGCATTTAACCTTTTGGTTTCGCATATGTATACACACAAAATATATATATTATTAAAATATTTATACATATATATATGTATATATTGTTTAAACCTTGTTAATGTTTATAACGGTTAATTATTAATAATGATGCATAATTTTTTTCTCTATATATTATAGTTATATATTTAGAAAAAAGTGTATCTAAAAGTATCATTTAGAGAAAGGAAGGGAATGTAATAATCCATTTCTAATTGATATATTATTTATTCGTTTATGGTGATTATTTCTAATACCACATTAACACAAAACTGAACTAATTTTTTAATATTACAAAGTACTTAACACTGATATGAAGGTAAGTTATATATATAACTTTTTTTATTATTTAAACGTCATCCATTTTGTTATTATTTATATGTCATCTATTATCTATTATTTAAATGTCACTTTTGATGTATATACTATATGCATGCAATTTGAATAAGGATTTATTTTCCAAAAGGTTTAACTAGCATTCGTGTCATATGGAAAGGTTTGTTGGAGTAAAATATAGCTTTCCAGATTCAGTTGGAAATAAAGAGGATTTGCATTGCTCTATAATATTTGAGACAGTGATTTCCTTTTGTTGAAACTTTTGTTGCACAAAGGTACGTTTTTTCTTATAGATTGGAGTGAGAAACGTTATAATGCTAACTATATGTGGATCAGGTTCATTTGTGATTGTAATTACAATATTACCTAAAAGCTCATTTTTACATGCATATTTCTCTATAGACAAGGTTGGACAGTTGTTTCGTGGTAAAATGGATGAGAATAGTCTAAAGGATAAAGTGGAGTTAACCATCAGAATGCCTACATCTGAAAAGATGGTTAAACGGTTTTTGTGTGATTTGCTTCGTTCTGCTTCCTTATTTTGGAATTCATCATACGGAGATATACACATTATACTAGATGAAGCAGACATTAAAAATTCATACTTTCCACAATCCTTATCTACAGCAGTGTTGCCATTTAAGTTCAGATTTTCGTATGAAAAAGAACCTAGCCCTGTTGTGATCCGGGAAATATCTAAACATTTAGATAAACCATATGGTTACATGATTCAGTTATACTCAAGTTTCCTTATGGATTTGTATACAAATACTTCAATTATTGCATGGACTGATACAGATACAATATTTACGCAACCAGTTACAGTTAGTCACATTTTCAGGAAAGGAAAATTAGTAGTAAAGGGTATGAATACTTTTGATAAAATACCTTGGGTAAGACATTGGGAGTATTCAACTGTGGATTCTCTTGGGTTGCTTATGGTTAGCGATTTTATGACATACTTTCCAGTTTTTGTCTATCCTAGTACAATAAAAAATTGTAGAGAATTTATTATGAAGCGAACAAAGACTAAATATTTCATTAATGCATTTGTATCTATCACAAAGAGCCGTATTTCACCAGTAAATATAATTATGAGCTATGCATATTATTTTGAAAGAGAATTGTATGAATGGCATATAGATACAGGCATAGTTAATTACAATGTATACAATCAAGCACGATTGCCAAAGCATCCTCTTGTACTCATTGATACTTTACCAGAGTTACATTTGACTGTTCATTCAGCTTATTACTACTCAGAAATTAATCCGCTCGAACAGGCGATATGTTATATACAAATAAGTCTTGGTATGAACCATGTTGGAACATGTGAGGAATTTTTAGGAAAATACAACCTGCAATTATTTGAATTCGCAAATGAACCAGAACAAAATCATTTAGAATCATGGTGTTTAGGAGACAAAGAGAGACATTGTAATGAGATAGTTAAAAAACAATATGAACTTATAAGTGATATGTATATAAACAAATTGATAACATTCGATACATCATATATAGCAGTTATTGAGGTATTAGCTCAGAAAGACTATGCTATTATATGCCCTATAGTGCACTATGTTGCTTTCAATTGAGTTATTTGTGTATGTCTGTTAGAACTTCTACATTCCTTGCAGTGCTTAAAATAAAACAAATAAACGCTGGGGAGAACTGATTTCTGAGCATAGTTTTTGGGCAACAAAACCTGATGCTGCACTCAAAGATTTATCCTCCACAGTGATTATTATTAGTTCTTATTAAAGGGGAATTAACATTTAACTTTAACTCTATTGCATAGTGAATATAACGAGTTTTCAACAAACGATATTTATTTGTGAAAAAAATTGCTTAAGACCTATTATTTCGCAGTTTTAATTATTTCCCACAACGAACCGCACTTCTATAAAATTATCATGACATGACGGCAAACACAGTCTATGTTTACTTCCTCGTAACTGTTGAGTAATGCAAGTGCATATAATTTTCTCTGTAGATGCTATTTTGAATTGGAAAGCAACAGTAACTAGAATAACAGCAATTTAGCTAACAGCTAAATGATATAATATAGTCTGGTTCAAGCAACATTTAGAGTAGCAATTATATCTACAGTATGGCATATGTATGGTAGCATAGTTTAAACTGGGAAGATTCTGAAACAACCTAGAAAAAGATTAACGAAGTGTGTCCGTGATGCTTGTGAATTGTAGATGCTAAATTAGTTATTAGGCCAGGTACCTAATAATATGGACAACTGCAGGAAAAAAATTGTTTTAAACAGTGATTCACCTCATTAGCCCACCAAACAAAGTTTGGATGGGCTATTGCTGCCACTTTGTGGCGGCGGCGGTGGCGTCCAGCATGTTCCCGAAGTGCTACCATCTTGAAATTTTGTACCAGCATTTGTGACAATATTTTAGAAGGGTTCGCCAAAAATTATTTGGGCAAAAAGGTATCGTGCCATTGGACCGAAAAGGCGTGTTACCATCCTAAAATTTGAGACCACTTATATTTATTTAGTATATACATATGTGTGTATGCAAATCATATTTATGTGCTTTTTTAACTTTCACTTAATTTTTTATCTAAATATGCTAGGTTAAAAATTGGCAAAAGTATTTTCAACATTTTTTTGTTCAAAAACCAAGAATTACCTTATATTTTCTCTCTTGCAATAAATGGTAGTTACTCTCTATAAAACACTTTTTATAAAATAATTTTTACATAAAGTGAACTGATATTAGGGATGTTACAAGCCATAAACGTCTATTTAAACAATATTCGTCCATATTATTGGCACCCTGGACTGAAATCATGGTGTGGCTACTCACTTTCTCCATTAGTATTTTCCTGATTTTTTTTCAATTACCCAAACCTTAAATAAATTATAGATGCTGACCTAATATTTCTAGTTTATTACGATAGCCGTTGGAAATTATGAACAAACATCTCCCACAAAAATTTCTAAAAAGGTGGGGCATTTTTGTCCATACACATTTCGTATTCAGTAGTTTTTCACGCTGTGATGTTGAAACCAATTGACTGTTGCAAAGAAGCCAATCACGAGCGTTGAGCTAACACTCTCTCTCTCACACATGTAATTTATCATTATATTATTTTAGAAAAAATGAGTGTAGAAAAGAAAATCAATTTTTCAAGTGACGGAAAAGTTATGAACAAAGGAGCAAAGAATGAAAAGAAACTAGATGAAAGTTCACTTCTTTACCAATCCTTCTCAGCTTATCAAAATGAACTTGATACAAGAAATGATAAGTATGAACGCCTAGTGAAAATGAGTCGTGATATTACTATTCAAAGTAAAAGAGTAATTTTTGGGTTATTACGGAAAGAAGAAGACATTGAAACCTCACTTACTGAAGCCAAAGAAAAAATCATTTTGATACAAGAAAATATTTTTAAAATTGGCATGGAGTTAGAACATGAAGATTCTTACAAGTTTACACGATCTTTTTCTCCTGGTTTCCAAGAGTTTATAGAAGCTGTTACTTTGTTACATTATATCAAAACAAAGAAACTGATATCATATGCTGACGTCAACAAATTATATTTTCAATACGATGGTAATAATGTTTTACTTACGCCGTTTGATTATATGCTTGGTGTGGCTGACCTTACTGGAGAACTTATGCGTATGGCTATAAACAGTATTGGTGAAGGTGCGTTAGATCAGGTTGATGAGATATGTTTAATGTTACGAACGATATATAGTGAATTTTCAAAATTTAACGGAACTCATCGTGAAATGAATAAAAAGATCAATGTTATGAAAAGCAGCCTTGGAAAAGTTGAAAATGCTTGTTATACGTTAAAAGTAAGAGGACGCGAGGTACCAACTCATATGGTGAAAGATATTATTAGGGATGTTTCTGCTGACATAAACTTGTAAAAATCTTTAACTATACCGACGTACTATAAAATACGCTTCCTGAAGCTCTTATTGCTATCAAGAATTCTTAATGATGTATTTTTGAATCTAGAATTACCTCAAGGGAATTAATGTTCGCGGGAACTAAATTTCGCGGTTTTCACGGAAATTTGCCTTTTTCTTGAAATTAAAAGTCCGCGAAAAATTCGTGAATTGCAATATCGCAAATTAAAACCCCGCAAAAAATTCACGTTATGCTTCATCGCGAAATTATAAATTAAGAACTGTCAAGAATAGTGTTAAATTTTTGTTTTGGATGGATTCTGCGAAGAATGAAGCAATTAAAAAAACAAATCTGAAATTGCTGCACCGCAAAATTTAAGACTAGCTAAATGTTTTAAATTCGACTCTGCAAAATTAAAACCCCGTGAAAATTAGTTCTCTTAATCCTATTAGGGATTTTTAGGCCGGATTCTGCCAAGGAACTATAAATTTTCGAAATACCTTTTCTTGGGTAAGACCGGAAGCCTTGATACTTTGTCACATTTAGTATAATCTTAATTTACCTATTCTTGGAAATTTTCATAGCTATAGCACGTGATCTTCAAACTTTATTGGTCATTTCTCGAAACCACCTTTCAAGTCGCCCATAAAACCCTTTAAAAAAGTACAAATATCAAAACTCATTCAATATTTATCATATAGGCTTCAAACTTTCAGCAGTGACTAATTGCATCATTATCTTTTGTGCTGACGTCATCTTGTCATGACGTCATTTTAATATTTATGATAAATTTGGCGCCCTTTACTGATTGACACAACTACAACATTTTATGAAAAACCGGTAGGTATGTTATAGAGCATAATATTAACTTTCTTAATCTCGAAACAGAACCCTACCAAATTTCATGACTTTATGTTTATCCAATCCTAGGTCTCAAGGAACACATCCCCCCATTTCAGTCCATCCAAAGCCCGGCCCAAATAGGGTTAACAATAACATTATTTTTATTCTTTCTAATCGTGAAAAAAGTTTACATTTGATGACCTAAGGTCTATACATTTTACAAAAGTAACACTATCATGAAAAAATCCCAGCCTATTATAAATGCCTCATCGCTAGGAGAAACATTTTGCTGTGAAAGCCAAAAGAAGACATTCCATTGGTAAAAACATGATTGTGAAAGGAACCTTCAGAGAATTCTACAAATTATAAGTGTTTGAATGAATTCCATTCTACAAAAAGGTGAGTAGTTACACCAAAATCTAAAATCACTTTTCAAACAAGGAACTCATACTTTATTGGAAATCCGGCTTTACACAAGGACTATCCCAGTGGACAGAAGACATCAGATCAATATGATCAACATCAAAGCAAGGTTGCCTTGACGTTATTTGTGCCGGTGATTTATGCCTGTTGAAATTGAATCATAGGTAAATTTTTTTTAAACTTTTTGTAGTGAATGTTTTTAAGACTCGCATATTGAACTTTTCTACATTGGAACTTATAGTTTTCTTCAATCATTTCTTCTATATATTTTATCCATTTCGTTTCATAGTACCCAGCCCCGTTTTCGTATAATGTTATTATTGTTTTGTACCTATTAGTAATTATATTTACACATATTTTCATGCTAATACCTTTACACCAACTATGAAAATGATTCAATGCAGGTACATTTGTAAATTCGTACAACTGTAGATTTGGTTCTTTTACATAGGGCATACAATGATGTGGTGTTGTTATACCTATATTGAGTTGTGTGTAACATATTGCTCGTTCTAATGGATGTATCTTGTAGTTATAGTAGCCTGTATGTACTGTTAAATGGGGCTCTGGGAGAATGTCATTGGGTTTCAATTCAAATTTATTTTGAAATCTTGTGTTATATTCTGCTAGGGTTATATTACCAACGTCTAAATGCCATTCATACAAATCACGTTCGAAATAATAAGCATACGACAATATTACACTAACAGGGGAAATTGCTGTCTCTATCATTTTCACAAACGTTTCTTCAAATGTTTTTGTGTTAAAACGGGTCATTAACATTTCTCTGCAGTTTCGTATAGTACTGGCATATATAAAAACTGGAAAATATGTCATGAAATCGCTAACCATGGGTAATCCTAGCGAGTTTAAAGTTGAATATTCCCACATTTTTACAAATCTAAAAAATTCAAACGTATTCATCCCTTTCACGACTAATTTTCCATTACTTGATATTGCTTGATCGGTTACCGGCATTGTGAATATCGTATCTGTGTCTGTCCAAGCAATAATTGGTGTCTCTACATATAAATCCATCAAAAAGCTAGAGTATAATTGTAACCCATATCCGAAAGATTTTGCAAGTTTTTTACATACGCTATGAAATGCTTCAATATTTTTCGGAGCTGGCTCGTAAATTATTTTAAATTTAAAAGGTAATCCATGATTGTTCATATTTTTAAAAAACACATTAGGTATATCACCTTCATCTAGTATTAATACAATATCCCCATATTTTGGATTCCAAAACACTGATGCTGAACGAAGTAAGTCACAGAATAATCGACGTATCATACTTATAGTTGTCGGCATTCTTATTGTCAAAGCCACATTTCCATATAAGGATTTATTAACGGGTCTTTCAACGTGTGCTTCCAACATGTTCATCAGATTTTTGGTGTAGGGTTCATTCTTTGTTATACCATCTACATGTAGCTTGTTATTTACAGCCAGATTTTTAACGAATAGATTATTATTCATCGGGTTTTCTGCATTTAGTTTCCGTTCATTGCTGACTCGAACATTCCAATTTACATACACCAGTAATACGATCAAAACGGCAATCGCGAATAGTCTTCGATATTTCTTCATTTTGGAATATGTCTGTAGATGTATCTCCACTATAATACTTGCTGTAAGTAATATAATGTTTTAAAACGAGTTTTAAAGCCTGTATTACACTAGCACAATTAATTACACATAATATATTTACAATTAATAACACATATAATACCGTATTCCTGCTATTCTTCGCGTCTCCTATTTTCGCGCATCTAACTCTCGAGCCCGTTTTTTGTCCTTTTCGTACCTTTTAAACCCCGTTCAATCCAACAGAACGTTGCATTGTTGATTATGCAAATTCCCGAATAGTTACCGCCGTTCAATGTGATCAATCGATAATTTACAATGCAAATAGTGCTCCATATCAAACCAACATCACAAATCAACTAAAGATAGAAAAATCTAAAAAAAAAAAAAAATCAGAAGATATAAAAAATGAAATAACCAATCCCATTAGTTTGTGCCCCATCCCCGTTTCCGCCTCTTTTAACATGCGAAATTAACCCCTTTAAATATCACGCACCTTAAATGACCACGGTAAGTCCTTAGAGATTTAGGGCTTAGAATATTAGGTCTTTTTGCAAACTCTGTTGTTCTCAGCAGCCTAGTACCTAGTACTTTATTTATTGCTTTTTGTCGTTGACGGTGAGAAAGTTATGCATTCAAAAAGTTAGACAATTTTTAAGGTTTTTGGTGTGACGTCAAATATTCGATAACAACTTATGGAAATGCTAGATTATGAGAATAAATTATGTCCGGGGGAAGGAACCAATTTGCATCCCAAGTGAGTCAAAATTTTGCATGAACTTCATATTTTCCACAATATATACGACCATATGATTGTAGGTGACGTCTGCGAACAGTCATTTTGACTCGCATCCATCCATCTTCTTAGATTCAAGTACAGATTATTATGACCTGTAATTTGTTGTGCTAATGTAAAACACGCTTAACGAGCACTAATTGAATGGATAATTAATGTATTGTTAATACATGAGCTAATTATATAACACGATGAGTGTAATTAAAGTAATCACTGTACGCGCTGGTAATAACCTGTTCAAAGTCCGCAGTAAAGACGCTAGAGTAACGTTTCAACGTTGACTTTGAACAGGTTTTTGCCCATTGAGCTGTTCCTAATATATTTTACAATTATAACTTAGTCAGGTTTTGAACTCATATACTACAGTATGACCCTCCTGGCTGCATAACGGGGGTTCCAATCTACTGTGTTTAAAAGAAGTAAGTAAGATACAACCATGGTGGTACCCGAAGTATATATCCCAAGAGCAGCGCTTAGTTTAGAATTCGGTGAATGGACAACCTCGTTCCCAGGGAACGAGATTGCCGAGTGGAGATCCGCTTTTACCTCACACGAGGATTGAATTTCTGTAAAGGCTGATTTCCACACACTGTGACACCGTGTGGCAGAATGAACGTCAAATAAATGAAAACATTTTTTGGCCAATAAAACAATTGGAATGAGTTAGTAGAGGTTGGAGGGGGTTACCCTATCATACTATGATCCCCCAGCATATATAGGATATATATGGTCTATTCATAGACTGCTAGGGAATGCAGATTCCGCCCCTTTCCCCTGCCATGTATTTTTAATTAACTTCTAATCCACTAAAGGCGATGATGCTGAAACTTACCACTTTTAGTATAAATCAAATTGACATCTACTGGCCAAATTTGACCATTAGTCGTAACCTGAAACCACCTATTTTCGAGTGGGAAATCCTATATGTAAATAATCTATCAACCTCGTTCCCAGGGCTTCAAGCCCTGGGAACGAGGTTGATCATCTATATCATTATTTTACCATAACTTGTGTTAAACTATAATGCTTATGCTACCAAACTTAGTGAAGTAACTTAAAATCACAAAATAAATAATTCTGATTGGTCAAATAATTTGTTTTTGGATTTTTGGATTAAAATTTGGCCATTCTCCGACATTTCTACTAGAAACCACAGAAACGATGTAAAGAACATTCCTACCTAAAATGGCAAACAGAATGAAAAAAAGCTTTTGTAGAACTGTTTTAATAAAAATTCTAAGAAAATACATTTTTTAAAATTTAATTGTAATAAGGTCATCAGAAAAATTCTGAATTCAGCAAAAAATATTTGGTATCATTTTGTTCCTTTTACAAAGTTTCATCTTAATCCTATTTGTCGCAAGAAACCCTGGGAACGAGGTTGGCGGGGGCAGAATCTCTCCCCCAGCTTTAAGGAGCCCAGAAATATCACCAGCATATATAGGGTTAAGGCGCCTGTCCACTATGGTTAAAAATGACCCAATTTGGGACTTTTTTTCAATCTAAAATCTCTTATGCGGAAGTAATTATAATATTGCAGTTTGGAGACATATCGCAATAATAACTAGACGCATCCTTGCTTGAACAATCTCGCTTTCAATGCGCACCAGACCGTCATAAAGTCGTTTACACAACAATTTCAGTTTGAATAGCCTGTTCCACATCGCGTTTTATCTGTGGTGAGAGTCTCTCTGGGGAAGAAGATAAATCTAGCGCTCTAAAGAGCCAAGAGGACTTCGAATGCTTAAATAAATACCCTTTGAATAAACTTCTAATTGTTCTAATTCGGCACAATCTGCACATTTTTATAGAATTTATGGCGTCATAATGATGCTCTTGCTGAATTAACACAATTAAAAGTTTATTTTGACGTATCCGACGGCTGAAAATGATAAGCCTTGACGTCATATTTCGTGTAACCAATGACTTCATTTTTCAAGATTTTTTTTCCATATCTAAATTTCTCTCAAAATGTTAGATTAGATCCACCGGATAGCTCCACACTCTTCTTTTCGCAGAGAAACTGAGGGTTAAAACCTGCACTGACCGTAACAAACAAAAACACTCGCCAAGTTTTGGTGTACTATATTTTGGATGGAGCCTACTCGACCAGAATCAATGCCTCGATTTAACTTACTGGTGTCAGATTTTAAAATTTTGAGTTGGAATTCGTGCGGACGGACGGAAGGACGGAAGGAAAGGAGACATGATTGGTATTTGAAACAATCTCTGTCCATAGAGCGAGATCAAATTGAATAATTAATTACGCATTTTGTTTTCCCGCCGCAACATTTTTCTTATGTATTTCCAATGATTTTCGGGTGCCGTAATTTTTAGACCAAAACAAACGAAAAAATGGCGCGAAAATATGGGACCAGGAAACTGGGAAAGGAAAACCGAAAGGAAAGGGAGTGCTGGTGGAAAAGGGAGCCTCCAGCCTCCAACGTTCGCCATTCGCTCAGCCGCTCGAGAGCAGAAAGCGAAATGTCGAAATGCTTAGGTTTAACTTTCACGCACTTGGTTTGGTGAGCTACTCCAATACCGTAACATTAATTTTAAGTACTGTTTGTATTTTCGAATGTTTATGTGGACTTGTAAAAGACGAACATTTTGGTGATTTTTCTTCATGTATATTTTTTTCAACGAAAAAAAAATAGAAAGCAGGAAAAATGTAACAAACTGCCATGCGCAGACCCAACAACAATCTAGTCTAGTGGGGCCAAACAGCACCAACATGCAAAAGTGTCAAATTTCAAAATTGCATCCAATAACATATTGCAACATGAATCAACATGATCCAACACCAGCTCAGCTAATGGTGCCAACATGTTGCATACTTTTCTGGTCAATTTATCATTTTATACATTCCTGGTGATAAATTTGTATCAACCTCGTTTCTCAAAGCTCTATTGTGTTCAGTTTACTGCGCTCTCTCGTTAAAGATTAGAGATTGCAAACCATCAATATGAAAATTGCTTATTTCGTTTATGGTTCCATCATTGATTCTCTTCCCTCCTCGGTGATACTTTGCCCATTAGAAACAACCCTGCAAGCGATGTAACGTAACCAGAGTACGTATTACTACTGTATATTTCAAGTTTATTGCTAATGCTTTGCCTTGCATGTAGTACATTTTGATAATTTTGTGCTACTCCTATGCAGAAGGGTCTATTCGATATTAATAAACGGTAAATGTTGCTTTTTTGAGGCTCCACAGAGAAGAGTGAATTCTGACAACTCAATGTGGTGGAGATTCTTTTATACTCCCAATAAAAAAGATACAGGATATTCATGTACATACCTGCAAAGGAAAATTTATTGGAATGAAAAATTATTATTTTCTTGTGTAGTTTCTTTATTAGATTATGCTTTTAAAATACTTTTGTTTTAAATCACTAAAGCAATGTGGGTCACATGGGTTGTCTGTGACCTTTGTTGGATTGCCTATTAAAGTATGGATATTCTTTTTAGATCAATTAAAAATAATGGCTAATGACGATTTGCAAATATATGCAATTTTGAACTTAAATGAAGCACCAAAGAAACTCAAGTCGTAAGATATGTTTTTCACCAATGGAAAATCATTTGGTCAAGTGTAAACGTTCCTATATTTCATATATCCAAAGTTTGAAATGTTCATTAAAAAATGGCCATTGCGGACATTTATAGACTTGGCAAAATAGATATATAAGAGATATATAACTCAAATAATTCTTAATATTTTCTCTCAAGAAGTTAGGACAAGTACTATTTTAGAGTTGTATAGAAAGAAAAAAACAACGAATTTACCATAATTATTTGACTCCTCCCTCAAATTAACGCCGCACTCGAATGAGCGCTGTTTTATTGTAGTCAAAGTTTGAAATAAATGCCGCCCTTGAATGAGCGTTTTAAGTAGTTTTAATAGTTTCCAGTTTTTTTCCATAAAATCTTCAAAAAACTTTTTCTGTATTTTTTAAAAGTCCTTTGAAAAACCTATCTATTAGTTTTTTCATATTCCAACTTAACAGGATATAATTAAGAATGATCATTATTAGGCTTATTAGTTCTGCAGAAAGTTTGTGATCTTTTCGCTAATATTATTACTATGTTTCACGCATTTTTATAGAGAAGAAAACAATACAGACACCATGCAAATTATTCTGAAAGATCAAACTTTTTGTATTAATTAGTTATTTATATTGAACAAGTTAAAATATTATATTATATCCCGGAATAAAATTTTACGTAATTTTCAACTCTAATTTCCCTTCTCTCCCAGAAATATTTGTCTTGTTGTCAAGGTAACAACATTGACGAGTGCCAAACATTAACGACTTTAAAACGGTACGACAATTTTTTTTTAAATTAATTTTTTGAAAAGTTACAACCCTCTGAAGATAAGTAAAAAAGAAAATAGTTTTTATAGAACTAAAACGAAAATAACGGAGGTTGACTTGATGTAAATAGTAAACCCTGATACCGTTTTTCAGATTAATATGCTGAACATGTTGGTGTTGTTTTTTTCGAAAAACGAGAAAGAGTTTTAAGAGAAGAACATTAAATACAAAAAGAGTCAATTTTTACATTGTTTCATTTTTCTTTCCACCTACAAAAAATTCAAAAAAAACGATTCCATATTTGGAAAGTTTATTCTTTTAGCTTTCCATTGATATATAATGTTAGTATTTGATAAAAAAGGAAACATGAATATGATGATGTTTAAAAAGTCATACAGAAAGATAGGGAACTATCCTTAACCAAATGCGACACTTTCATTTTTGTGTGAATAATTTCCCATACCACATTAACAATCCTAAAATTTAAATAAGTTCCGCAGCACTAATTTGAATTATTACCGTATGTGGGATATATACTACTCTTATACATTAAAATATTAATACATTTCAAATTTCGCCATTATGAATGGTATTATCAAGGTATTCATGACGACAGTAATTATGCAGAAGATTTGTATATTTTATTTTTAGGTTTGATTGTGGCGATGAATTTTATTTTTATTTTCCTCCACCATTACCATCACCACTTGTTTTGTTTATGACATTCACAAAAAAATCAAACATGAAGTATTCATATCAAGTAAAAATGGTTATTGACAACTCTCTGGATGAAAAAATACTTGGAGAGCTATCGCATCACAATAGTTCACTTTGTTGGAATTGGGAGTGGTCCAAAGAAGAATTTGCTTGTGCAAAGAAAGTTCAAGAGACTGTATGTATCATACATGTGTTGTTCAATGGCACCTACTTTTTATGTTATTTACCATAGTTCCTCGAGTTATCTCAAGTTCACATATACTTGAACAAATTCCATGTAGAAGTATTATTAAATAACTCTCTGTTCAAATAAGACTCCACCTCCAAATATATCCTGCTAAACAACTGTCAGGGCTTATTCAAGGATTTATAGTAAATACACAGATAAAAGTATAAAAAGAATCTATCAATCACAATGCAATTGTTGTTCAACATATTAACTCATTAACAGTTTTAATCCATCTATCGGATGGGCTTTTTCTTTGTTGCTAAAAAAATCACTAGAACTCAGTGTTTTCAATTATTTTGAATTTTGATGCTTTTGTATATTTCTACTTGAGGATACACTTATGGTAGTACATAATTGTTTACTACATCTTTTTTTGCAACATCATAATGGGAAAACCTGCTTGTGAAACCTTTGAGAATATAATGTCACAAAATTCAATTAAATATATTATTTGTTTTTAGGACCGTGTTCTTAAATTGGTTGTTTCAAAAATGGAAGATTACATAGTTGATGAAGGATTTTCGTCACAAGATGTGAAAGTGAAAAGTCAAATTAAAGAAGGTGACAAATATCAAAATGAATGCAATCTAGATGATAGTTTAAATGAATCTAGTGAAATGGAAGACTTTCAAAAATCCATTGACAAATTTGAAGATGAATTTAAAGAAAATCAGAATAAAATAAAAAAATTACATGATAGCGTTGTTGGAAAAAAATCATCTTCAAATATTAAAGATTTTTTTACCAAGAAAAACTCAAAACAGACAAACAAAATAACGAATAAAGAAAATGTAAAAGTTGAGGGTAAAGATGATTTATTATTTGACCCTTTTGAATTACCTACTGATAATGATATATTGAATGAATCAAAAGCAAAGAAAACAATGCAGTCACCAAAACCATGTGGAAAACGGAATACTCCTTTTGCAAGGTAAATATTAAATCATATATCACACACATCTTTGAGGTAAATCTCCCAATTAACACTCACATCCAAATTAATGCCCTCTTTCAATTAACGCCCCTTCTAAAATTTGGTATACAGTACATGCACTGTGTGTGTGAAAACAGAATATGTTAAATTTTTCATTAACACCTTATTCTAATTAACACCCACCCTAAACTTAAGCAATTTCTTTAAAGGAGAACCAAGGTTGCATTTTTTTTTTTTTTTGAATTCATAAAATGAAACATTAATGAAACATTCAAAAATTGCAAAAAATCCTGATATTTGCCTGTGTATTTACCATCAAAATTACTCACAGCCGTCGCCATATGCAATTTTAGTTACCATGGTTTCATATGCAAAATGACATCACATGTGCTACATGATAATATTAAAAACAAAATGTTTGTTGGAAGCCACACATGAAGTTCTACATCATCAGAATTCTTCTTCCTGGATCAGAATTTCTTCTTCCTGGATATACTTCCTTTGCCGGCAAGCAGTGCCTGCCTAACATTGTACAGAAGGAAAGCCATCTCTAATGATTCCAATTTACCGTCTGTTCCAGACATTGAGGAACGCTGCTTGATTAGCAGTTTTTGATACTGTACGTGTCAATATAAAATTACATGCGATTGTATACACTATCTTCGATTAGCCACTTGATAAAGTTGTTGAATTTTTTTTTCTTGCATTAAGTCTCTCTTTGCTTTGCATCAAGTTTTTTTTGCTTGATGGACATCTGTTATCTGTTGCAGCCGGGGGTTGAATATAAATAGCTATCCAGGGATTATTCGAGGATTTTTAGCTGCTAACGTGAAGCCCCTGGAAAGCCCCTGGAAAACTTGTTGATTTGGGCTATCTGAAGGGGTTAAAATAGCTTGAAAAGTGCATATATTTGATATTTGATGTCTAAGCAATAATATTGACTCGTTTTTCTTCCGTAGGTATCACTAAAACGACGTCTAAATGATAATATTGACTCGTATTTCTTCCATTGATATCACTAAAATGACGGCTAAATGATAATATTGACTCGTATTTCTTCCGCAGGTATCACTAAAACGATGTCTAAATGATAATATTGGCTCGTATTTCTTCCGTAGGTATCACTAAAACGATTCCTAATTTTGACTCGTATTTCTTCCGTAGATATTACTAACATTATGTCTAAACGATAATATTGACCCATATTTCTTCTGTAGGTATCACTAAAACGACGTCTAAATGATAATATTGACTCGTATCTCTCCCTTACATAGGTAGCACAGATTATATTAAAAATTTGTACCGAACAGATGTATCGAAGCTTCGGTACCTCATCGGTAGTACCGATTAATGGACACGTAAGTCATTACGATACTTTTTACGTAAATGTAAATAGTGCTTTAATAAACTTATTGTTTTATAATTCTTAATAATAAGCATACTTTTAAATAGATATATATGTCTAGACATTTTGTTTTCACATCCTATTTTAGTAAAACTGGTAAACACGTGTGCTTTTTATTATGATAATAAAGGGTGACCAGTGATCAAAGATTTGTTCAGAGTTACCAGGTGTTCTCTATTAGAGTGTTTAATGATTATTAGAGAAGTCTTCAGTAGTACCGAAGGAAAAGGACCAATAAAGCTTTTGTGTTTCTTCGTCCTTAATTTCTATTCGTCCTTAAACAGATGTACATTTCAGCACAGATTGTAATAAAGATTTGTACTGAACAGATGTACCGAAGTATCAGTAGTACTGATGAATGGACATGATCCCTTAGTGTCACAAGCAAATAATACGCACAGAGAACGAATTGTTGGTCTTTCTAAGTTTTGATTTTGAAAGATTGAGTTTTAAACCCTGTTTAAACTCAATTTAAAGATTGAGTTTTTACTACCGTTTACCTGTAGCAAAAAAGTCCTGAAAAAACACTGCTATTTGATTTGTAATAATATTATTATTTTTTGTACTTTCACGGTGATTTGTTTAATATTCTAAGTTTTATTCAGGGCAGAGCTATTGTGCGAGAAATGCAAAAGACGGCTAACCAAGGACAATCAGCCATTAATTATATTCACAAAATTCATGTTAATAGCCCCTGTTTTAATTGTATATTTAAATATACACTCTCCTTCCCAGGAGATATTCCTATTAAGATATGTTTATTCTTTTCAAAACTAAAAACAACGTAGGAGAAAATCTGAAATGTTTTTGGAAGCAAAGGTTTTTATGTCACTCGGTCGCAAGATTTATTTTTCTTGTAGATAGCTAGGTTTATTATGGTTTTATGTGAGTATGTAAAATGATATAAAAAACAATTACTGGATGTAGTACTCTACAAAGAAAGAAGATTTGAAATCTTCTAGAACCTCATTCTTGTCTTGTCAGGACGAATTTTTGGCAAAAGTCATCATTGGTATACATTGGCCATCACACTTAGAGCAATTGACATTTTCTATCTTGCAGAGTTCTTTTCTTGGCTATCAGAGTTCTCATCATTTCACGGCTACCTGCTATATAGCATGGTTACAGAAGAAGCAGATGTGACGTCACGTTAGAGCTTAAACTTTACGATAACCGAATAAAAAAACAGACAAATTACACTTTGTGTGTCAATTATGGACAAAGTAGTGACGATAGGACATTTTTTTCTCTGCAACAATCATTGTATAGCTTTAATCTAAGAAATAAACGGCAAAAGTTTTCTAGAAGACTAGATGTCAGCATTATCCATTTGTACTTTGTGATGTAATATTTTGACTAGTGCCTAGTTCTTTTATGAAGTAAGAGCTGCAGCTAAAAAATAAACAATTTACGGAACCTTTGAACAGGTAGAGCTTTTTTCGGAATTTAAAGAGCTCTAAAATTCTTACAGCAAGCTCCTTGTTTGAAATTATCAAACATAAGAAAATGATAAAGTGTATAATTAGATTTCTGCTTACTGAGCAGATAGCTATTCAAACAGGCTGTTTTTTTTGTTTTTTTTCCGTAAGCATCGGCATAAAATAGCCTAGGTTCCGCGTTTTTATAATAGGATAGATTTTAACGCATAATCGACTTCTCAACTCAAGGCTTATAATGTGAGTAAAATAGGCTCAATACTGCGTTCCTATATTGGTATGTTTTTTGACTACGTTTTCGACATTCCTATTTAAGGCTATATATTGGTATGTTTTTTGACTACGTTTTCGAGGAATCTATTTGAGGCTAAATTTGCCTCATGTGTTATGGAAGCGTTTGGAACCACGCAACTACCAAGTAGAATTTCAATTTCCTTGGAAGTAATGTTTAACCCCCAAAATTTCCGTATAACTTTTGATCCACTTATCGTTTCAAGCCCAAATTTGGTGACTTTTCACCTTATTGTATTTGAAGAAATTTTCCAAAAATTTTCTCCAAATGGACCCAGGATCACTTTTAGCCTTCGGGACTGGAAATTTTCAAAAAAAAAATTAATTAAATACGATATTATTTTGGTATAGGAGGCTTTACCCTTTTTTATTATGTAGTAGTTAATAACATTCGTAATTAGCAAATATAACAATATATTTAATTGTTCTAGCTAAATTTCCATTTTCGCCTTTTAAGTCAGATTTTCACAGGTACTGCGGATGGATACTCATATTCTGCATGAAATGATGACGTATGCAATTTTTATTAAATTTTCGGATAGTAGAGAGCCTGGGGTGTATTGTGACCAGGTTTCAAGTAAAACGGAGCAATAGTTAAAAAATTATTGGGTTGTGGTACATTGTAGACCCCCCAAAAGCCCGGGTCTTATAGGGTTAAGGAAGAAACTTTCCGAATTTTCGGATTTTCAAATAATTCGCGATGATTTCTTGACAAGAAAAATGCCAAAATAAGCTGTTCGCGAAAGTTTATTCTGGCGAAAAATTGTCAATAAGTATTTTGCAAGATTTATTGACAAAGTGGTCTCAGTATTTTATCGTAAAATTAATATCTTGCATAAATGTTTTATTTTCTTGTGCATTCCCTCCTTATTCGTGACGGTTTGTGTTCTGAAAAATATTCTTTCAGTATTTTCATAATTCGCAAAAGTTTATTCTCATAAATTATTAGAAATCTATCTGTTCACGAAAGTATATTTCAATATTGTGCGATTTTTTATACTTGCAAAAGTTTCTTCTCGTGAATGTTTCTTCTCTTGTAATGCACGGTATCGGCAGAAAATATTTCGATTGAATTTTAGAATGTTTTAACAAGATCGGATAAATCGGGGTAATGTGTACTTTTAGGACATTCAATTGCGTAAAAAATATCCAAATCATGATACCAGTATGGTTCAAAATACGTTATCAAATATCAAAGTTTTTCACATTTTCAATTTAGAATAACTATGATTCCAGCCCATATAAAAAGCAATTTAAAAAGGTTCTAGATCACATTTTTTAATTTTGTTCGTTCAATGCCTTCCGAAATTTCAGAAGTTTAACTTCTGATCTGCCTAATCGTATTGGGCCCAAAATTCGTGACTTTTAACGTTATTGTATTTAAGAACTTGTGGCAAAAAAACAAGGCATTACAACGGCTTTTTATTCAGTAAAAAAACCATCCATAATTAGCAAATATAACAATATAATTAATTGTTCTAGCTAAATTTCTATTTTCGCCTTCCACGTCAGGTTTTCACAGGTACTGCGGTTGGATACTCACATTCTGCATAAAATGATGTGTGCAAATTGTTTTAGATTTTCAGATATAATAGAGGCTAGGGTATATTGTGACCAAGTTACAAGTAAAACGGAACAGTTATTGGGGTGTGGTACATTGTACACCTCCGGTTTATTAGACGTCCTACAAATCTGGGTCTTGTAGGGTTAACAAATGTTACAAATGTTATGAAATTCAATAAAAAAAGGATCAATTATACCAGACAGCACGAACAAAACCCCGGAATTTGAAATCGTGGAAATCAGGGAAAAAAATGTCCAAATAGTGCACGATTTCATATTTCAATTCCAAATATAATTTAAGTTGTAACCTGTAGTGGATTAGGGTATAAAAACAAATATTGTATCGACATTATTATTAAACAGACATCAGTACATTTTTGTTTATTTTATTTAAAACTTAAAATTTCCAATGCTACTTTATTTCTAACTACAGAGTGAAAAATAAAACCCAACAAATCATCAAAATACTAGTAGAGCTTCCTTTGTGACGAACTATAATTAAATTGTTGTTTGTTACTTATTGATTAGGGGGTTGGTAATTCCCTTATTATTCTGGTAAAGTATATACCTGCAACATTAACATGAAGGGGGTTTGCCATAACGTTTTTGAATATCAGGAGATTCATACAGTCACAAAGGAGATAAATAAAACCTAAATAAAATATACCTAAATAAAATAAATTATTAATAATAAAGATCATCGTTCAAAACTGCTAATATCCACTTTGTTTATAGTTAACAATATCCACATAGCTTGTAGCAGTTGTCCTTCAAATACCCTTTGTATATTGCGTCATTACATTTGAATCCTTCATTAAGAATGCGCTGACATCTCGTTGTACCAAATCTGTCTTCACAAACCCTTGGGCCATTTGGTGGTGGTGCTAGTTCTGGAAATAGAGATTCATCCAGCGCCTGCATCCCAACTAAAAACAATAACCTACAATTAATAACAAGTGTGCGCATGCGTTCAATAGCTTAAAAGACTACGAGACATACACGGTCGTCAGGAAATATTGTGAATACTTCATTACTCGTAAATACACGTAGTCGACGCGTACCATTGCCAGTGTAAAGCCCTGACAAATAGGAATCTATATAAAAAGAATAATAAAATGTTGTCACAACTTTATTAATACAGAACTTTAAATGGTTATCACGTCAGGAAGGAAAACAATGTTTCAATCCTTAGCTAACACTCATATCTACTTGTCCAGCAATATTGCAGTTAATAAATGTAATAATGTTTGCTTCGATGCAGATTGAGCATGGAGTTAAAAATTTTATCATTTGGGAGTTAAGAGAGTTGCCCGTATGTTAGGTGACTTCACTTTAAAGGTACATAATCACCTTTTGTGGTCAATTTTTTAATTTCTATGTCAAATGGATAAGTGATACACACTGAACATACTCAGAAAATTTCAGAGTCTAAAAATGTCAAGAAGTGGCAAAACAAGCAATTCTTTTCTCT